>VXBI01002506.1:9396-25821 GCA_013397375.1 Toxostoma redivivum
GGAACAGAAAAGGTCTGAAGCAAAGGGGAGTGTGCTATTGGAAGCACAGTGCTGCTGTAGGCTTTATTTTTCACAACAGCTGTTACTTACTCCTCTATAATGGAAATTTCATGTTAGTTTTTCAGTAGAGGAGTGCCTGAAAACTTGCTTCAGGATTAAAATCAGTGTGGGACCTCCTGAAGAGAGTTATCAACTCTAGATTGTACTGTCTCATAATTAACTATTTGATTGTGTAGCAAGATTTATGGTTTTGAAAGTTATTGTTATTTACTCTTTTGTTAATTTGGATTCTACTTGACACCTGAGGTACTGTATGGCATTCTGTGAAGATCAGTATAAAATGAAAATTATCTTGATAGAACCATTACGGGATTATGGATGAGTTCAATCCAGACTGTGCAGCCTGCTTAGCATAGAGTGTGAGTTTGTAAGGACATCTATAATACAGAAAGTAACTATCTTCTTTTTATTTTCCTCCTTATAGGAGCTGGGAGCTGTGTCCCTTGATGGATATTTTCATCTTTGGAAAGCAGAACACACGCTATCAAAGGTGCTTTTCTATTTGTTGGAGTTAAACTTCAAAAACTGCAAGCAGTTAAGGCTGTTCACTATTCTTAATTTCCTTCAAATATTTGAAGAGCAGCAGTGTTTGTAAAACACTTTAAGGTCTATGTAAAATGAAATGTCCTAAAATTTGGAGCTTGAAGAGGAGAGATGCTCCGCACTGCCCTTAATTCAGAAGGCGGGAAGCATTCTTAACTTTATGCTAGTTTGGGGTTAGCTGAAGGGAACCGCTGCGTGGACTGCAGTGGATACTTGATCAGTAGAATTCATAAAGGAAGTTGCACCTATTTAAATGTAATGGCAAATCACACCCAAATGCTAGTGAATGTGATAGGGTTTTTCAGCTGAGAATTGATGTTGCTGTGCACCTGCTAAAGAAATAGCAGCAGCTTAGAAAGATCTAAAACAATTTATCAAAATGTCCATTTTTCTTGGCTTCAGCCTTTATTGTCTCAGTTTGCTTCAGCTAAGGCACCCCATTGCTTTCAGGTTTTTTCCTTCTGGGTCTCATTTTTCACCTGCATTTTGTTTTATTTTCCTGCAACTTCCTAGAACATAGCTTACAAAATTGTTCTGTTGACACCTTAGTCTTTTCTTGTAATGAGTTGATTTTTATTTTTTCTGTTTCCAGTTACTTTCCACAAAGTTGCCATACTGCAGGGAGAATGTGTGTTTGGCTTATGGTCAGGAGTGGTCAGTGTATGCAGTAGGATCACAGGCACATGTCTCCTTTCTGGATCCGAGGCAGCCTTCTCACAATGTTAAATCCGTCTGTTCCAAAGAACGAGGCAGTGGTAAGAAACTTGTCAAAGGTGCTTCAAATTGTTTGCTTGCAAAAGTAGCTGTTAAAATTGTAGTTAGTCAAGCTTCTAACAAACAGGAAGGGCTTTTCTAGTGGTTGGCTAAATAATTAGCATGTATTTATAGGTTTGGTTTTGTGACAGTATACCTGGAACATCCAACAAACTAAATGTGAGCAGTTCTGAAATCTAATGAAGGGCAACATCACTGCCTTTAGGAACAACATAATTGTAACCCATCCAAGTATTACTGAACTTTCAAGCAGCTTTTACTGCTGTGTATTTTTTAGTGAGTCTTACTCTATTTTTTATAATCTCAAAGCAAATGTAGTCTTTTTTACTGCTGTTCATACTGTTCTTGCATTCTTCTCTGTCAGTTAGAGAAAAAGGCATGTTGTCTGCTCTGTGCTACCTTATTGGGAGTCTGCTAGGAGGGAAAACTTGCTTTGTAATTTTAAAGCCATGACTGAGACTCCTGATTTTCTACACGATTTGAGTGCTATTTCTTTTCCTCATATGAATGCAGTATGTCCAGTTGAACATACACCAGGGCCAGGCCTGAGGGCTTGCAGAGTGCATGGTTCCATAAAGTTCTCTCCATATCCTTAACTATCAGGCATGAGAAAGCACAGTGCCATATTAATTCTAAACCAATAAATTGCAGTCCTTACTTAGCTTGTCTCTGAGCTTCCATCTCTTCATCAGGCAGGTTATCAGAGGAGGACATATGTTGGCAAATATTAGTAAACTTATTTATGCAGTTACTGACCAGTGATGTCTAGATCAGTGTCAGGGTCTGCTGCTTTCAGATGTGGGACAAATACCTATAATGTCAGGAGAAGTCACCTGAATGTCTTAACAGCAAGAGCGCTTGTCCTCACTTGCTGTGAGGATTCTGTCCAGGTCCTGCCCCAGACACTGCAGTGTGGTGCCCAGTGGTGGCTGAAACCTTCTGCCTCAAATATATGATTGTCCATATTGGGAGATAATGTGTGTACTGAGTACCTCGAGGGGTTTCTCCAGTTCATCTCTGGAGAAAGTCTTTGTTCAGGGCTGTTTTTAATTCTGCAGAGTAGGTGCATCTTTTTATTTGGTGAGTAGTAGAGGCACGTAAATAACAGTAATTCGCAAGATACTGTGTGTTTCCACTTTCTATTAATCTCACTGGGACTTGGAGTGGTGCAGCACCTCTAGAAAACAGGGTCTTTATTGATCTGTGGACTCAAATCTGATTTCAAGTGCTTTTCAGTGGGACCTGAACGTGCTTTGAGTTTCCAAGTGCACTTGCTGAACATGGTACATCCATACTAACTTCAGTTCACTCATGTTGTACACAAAAGCAGGTCAGAGAAAGGTTGTGTCTCAGTAAGACTGCAGCTGGGGCTGGCTCTCTTCTGCCATAACCCTTTTTACACAGGAAGGCAGTGAATGCTTTTTAGTACATCTCGTAAGTGTTGCTTTTCTTAGCAGCTGTACAGGGAAGTGCATGCCTTGGACTTGATCCACAACTGCAACTCCTCTCTGCATGACTGGCCTGCAGAGCCATGTTGTGTGCTCTTCTGTCCTGGTTTAGGGCAAACTTGNCTCGTGTCCTGAAGGCAGCAGACAGAGCTTGTATGGCATAGACTCTGACTTCTTGTGTGGGACATGCCATTGCATCTTAATTTCCTTCTGGGATCTGTAGACCCTTCATTCAGCATGGGAGTGAGGCTCAAAATACTTAGCAAAATAATCTAGGTCCACAAGTGGTAGAGGGCTGGAAGTATAGAACTTACTGTGATTGGTTCTAGGCACAGGCTGTACTTTTAGCTTGATGGGATTGATTAATCTTAGGTACTTCAGCCCCCAGTACCTGTAGGAGACAATTTGAAATTTGTTTTTGAAAGCCTGTTCTAAATATCCTTCCTAGTCATGGGTACATCATGGATTTCTTCAGTTAATTTCTTTGGTTAGAGAAAGATCCACAGTTATTCTGCATTTTATAGCTTTTTATTACTACATTTAATATCTGCCTTCATACTCCATCACCTGTTTGTGTGAAGTAAGTGTCTTCCTGAGTGGCTTGTCAAGAGCACTTCTGGAGCAAAAATAAGAGGAGGTCCACTCTTGTGCCTTTCTCCTCTTATCCATGTGACTGCTCTTGCTGACTGCAGAGGGCTTAAAGCTTTCTGTGTGTCTTTGCCAGAGCCAGATCTGTGTGACAGAGGTGGGGGGAAGGTTTTCTGCTGTCTTAAGTGCATTTGTAGCTCTCTGAATTAACACGGAGACTCCCAAATGAATCTCATAATCTACTTCAGTAGAGAGACTTGCACAATGGTTTCCCACTCATTAAGCCTGCAGTCAAGACTGGAGCAGGACAATGTGGCCTTGCCTTGTTCTAAGTGCGTGTCACGAATGCTGATGGCTGTGGATGTCACACCCAGTGGTGGAGGCAGAAGGATGAGGACATGTTTCTTGTTAGGACTTTATGCAGAGGGGAAGGGGAAACTCCCTGGTTGCATCTGCAGCTCCTGGTTGCCTGCTGTCACGTGTGCTGGTGGGAATATTCCAGGATGATACAAGTTCTGTGACATTCAGCACTGCTTGGTATGGTGACAACACTTGGCACGTGAATGTAGCTGGCATAACTTGCTTGTTTCTGCTCCTGTTTGAATGCTTGTTTAGGCTGTAATTCAGTGGTACTTTAAAGAGGGCCTAAAAAGCCATAGGGTTTATAGCCTGGCATCCTGTCATGAAGGAAGGAGAAGTACAGATGTGGTAGAGTTTAACCTGTGTGGAAGCGTTGTTTGGAGTAGAGTGGTTACACAGAACAGTATTGGCACAATAAATGAAGATGAGATGACAGGATGTTCTGCAGATTGCAAATTCTTACATACAGAATCTCCCCATGATTAGTTCCAAGGGATCCTTAATTAGCTAAGACCTAAAATATAGATTTTGTGAAAACAAAATGTATTCTTTTATTCAGTGTAATGAAATAATTGAATTTGCTAACATGTTTAGTTTGAACCTTCCTATGTACTGGTGGAACATGGTGTTGTTTAGATGGCAGGAGTCCTATTCTGTTTTCTTTCCTAGCTAAAGTGCTAAAAATGCCAGCTACTAAAAATAAGGTGTGCTTGTTTGTGAATATTTGAGTGGAAACAAATCAGGCTCATTAATAGTTCTGAAGCTATTTTAGCAGCAAAGTAACTGGTGGTTATTATGGTTGCACTTGTTTACAGCTGTCCTGTTGATCAACACAGTGCACTTGGTGGCAACTGGGACTTAGTTTTCTCAAGCGGTCACTTACTGCAGATTGGTGGGTAGTTAGAGAGAGTGTGAGCTCATGGAGGAAAACAGCATGATGTTCTTCCCTCTGTCTGCTGCCATGCACTTGGTCTTGGTGTGTTCACTTTAAGGCTTGTGGCAGACAGAGCAAAGGTGCTCTGGACCCTAACTGGCTTATTTGGCAGACCTGAGGGCTGGTGAAGATGAAGCTTCTTACCATTGGTGTAGCTGATGGTCTCAAGGAGTAGGGCAGTCATGCAATCAAAGCTGCTGTTTCAGTAGCATCAGTGGGATTTGTCTGCGCTACTCTGTAACGGGGGAAAACTTGTATGTTGTGAAGAATACTAGTAGGTAATACTAGACATGAAGCAACAGCGCTGCAGAGCCAAAGCATCCTTCTTCCTTACTGCACTGTCCGTCCCTTCTCTGTTTGACAGGTATCCGCTCGGTGAGCTTCTACGAGCACATCATAACTGTGGGGACAGGGCAAGGGTCCTTGTTGTTTTATGATATCAGAGCCCAGAGGTTCCTGGAAGAAAAGCCCCCCCGTGCCTGCTATGGGCAGAAGCAGAAATTAGGAGGGAGTGAAATTTTGAAGCTGACAACTGGGAAAGGCTGGCTGGTAAGTAGTTTGTAGCTGTGATAGAGGTGGGGGGAAGGAGACCCATTATATAGGAGTGGCACAGAGCTTAAGCCAGTTCTTTTTGGACCTATTGTGTGAAATGTGTCTCAGTCAAACAGTATTCATGTAACCAATAACTAATAATGTGGAGCAAGAAGTAGTGCAGAATTGCTTTCTACGGAAACTTTATGGAAGGGTACTGAAGATTATTTGCTTGAGTCTAAGGTGTAGTGAGTACAGTTCTTATGCACTGATTCATAAATGAACTAGATTTTCTATCTTTGTATTTTCAAATGTAATCTAACTTCTAGTTTTCAGACAGAAAATAAATTATCATTCTTTAAAGCTATGGCAATCTAATGTGGTTCTGAAATGAAGAGAGTTTTAATTTACTTGTGTGCAATTTTAGAAACTGTGGCTTCCTGCGGTAATGCCATGGCAGGCACTTGAGTTTGGTTTCCTGTATGTTATCATAAAACAGTTAATGGCTTTGTTTGACTTAGCTCCATTACCTTTTGTGTCAGTGCAATGTCCCTTCACCTCCCTTTTCCAATGCTTGGCTTAAATGTTCTCAGAAAAAGCTTCAGGACAACTCAGGTAACTTTCAGTTGACCTTTATGAGGCTTCAGGATTGTTAAGAGAAAATACCCCTTTTTAGGCTCTGGAAGTTACCTTCTGCCTTTGTGAGACAGGGTTTTGTGTTTGTTTGGCAACAATAATGATCTAAACTTTCCTTTAACAGAACCATGATGAAACCTGGAGGAATTATTTTTCTGACATAAATTACTTCCCAAATGCTGTTTACACTCACTGCTATGACTCGTCTGGAACGAAACTCTTTGTGGCAGGAGGCCCTCTTCCATCAGGACTTCATGGGAATTACGCTGGTCTCTGGAGCTAATGATAACTCTTCATTCTGATGCTGATCTTTACACAGATTTCCACTTTTCCTTTTTTTAACAACAAAATTGTGTGATGCCATTGATTCCTGATTTAAACACAAGTTATTTTTTGGCATAGTTTTCTGTTGGTCTTCAACAGTTTTGTACATCTTTTTGAACTAGTTTTTTGCTTTAACTTCCTTGATTCTTTATATGGAGGGGTTTTGAAGTCCTTTTTTTATTGTATTTACTCCAAATGACTCTTCCCTCCATTTAGGCTGTTTTGGCCATGTGCCCCCTCCTCTACTTTGCTGTGAGGTAGAATTTCTTTCTTATAGAGTGGTTGCTCCTGAACTTTCTGTGAAAGTCTTGGGGCTGCATGTGTGCATGTACTTTGTGTCAGTTACATTACCTGGAGTGAGGACTACTTGTAATTAAAAATTATTAAAAATATTTATAAGAGATAAGCTACTACTTTATCTGCAGAGCCTGGCCCTGGCCTGGGTTGATCATATTTTTTAAAAGTACAAGTCTAATGACACAGTTTATATGTAGAGGGATATGGTAATTTTAAGCTGTACTCACTGTAGCCCAGGGATGNAGATTTCCACTTTTCCTTTTTTTAACAACAAAATTGTGTGATGCCATTGATTCCTGATTTAAACACAAGTTATTTTTTGGCATAGTTTTCTGTTGGTCTTCAACAGTTTTGTACATCTTTTTGAACTAGTTTTTTGCTTTAACTTCCTTGATTCTTTATATGGAGGGGTTTTGAAGTCCTTTTTTTATTGTATTTACTCCAAATGACTCTTCCCTCCATTTAGGCTGTTTTGGCCATGTGCCCCCTCCTCTACTTTGCTGTGAGGTAGAATTTCTTTCTTATAGAGTGGTTGCTCCTGAACTTTCTGTGAAAGTCTTGGGGCTGCATGTGTGCAGGTACTTTGTGTCAGTTACATTACCTGGAGTGAGGACTACTTGTAATTAAAAATTATTAAAAATATTTATAAGAGATAAGCTACTACTTTATCTGCAGAGCCTGGCCCTGGCCTGGGTTGATCATATTTTTTAAAAGTACAAGTCTAATGACACAGTTTATATGTAGAGGGATATGGTAATTTTAAGCTGTACTCACTGTAGCCCAGGGATGGATTCCCTAGGGTTATTGCCCATCAAATCCAAAGTGTGAGAGTTTATAAAAGTGCATTTGTGTTCGAATGGTAGTTTTCAGCAGTGCTAGGAGTAAAAATTGATCTGTTTCTTCACTGCCCATCCCAGGTATCAGCTTGCACAACTGGAGTTTGTATAGGCTGTTCTGCAGCGTGGCTGTTGCAGGGTGACATTACATTAAGGGCTGCAGAGGTGCTGAGAGGAAATGGGGGCTAATTATTCAAAATTAACTAAATCTGTTCTCCAGATGAAATATGAAGTATGCTGTTAGGGTAGCCTATGAGCTCTTCATAAACTTCCTAAAACCTAGGACCTTTTTTATCCCAGGTTGTGGAAATTTTTCCCCTTTTTGCTATTTTGGTTGGCCANAAAAATTATTAAAAATATTTATAAGAGATAAGCTACTACTTTATCTGCAGAGCCTGGCCCTGGCCTGGGTTGATCATATTTTTTAAAAGTACAAGTCTAATGACACAGTTTATATGTAGAGGGATATGGTAATTTTAAGCTGTACTCACTGTAGCCCAGGGATGGATTCCCTAGGGTTATTGCCCATCAAATCCAAAGTGTGAGAGTTTATAAAAGTGCATTTGTGTTCGAATGGTAGTTTTCAGCAGTGCTAGGAGTAAAAATTGATCTGTTTCTTCACTGCCCATCCCAGGTATCAGCTTGCACAACTGGAGTTTGTATAGGCTGTTCTGCAGCGTGGCTGTTGCAGGGTGACATTACATTAAGGGCTGCAGAGGTGCTGAGAGGAAATGGGGGCTAATTATTCAAAATTAACTAAATCTGTTCTCCAGATGAAATATGAAGTATGCTGTTAGGGTAGCCTATGAGCTCTTCATAAACTTCCTAAAACCTAGGACCTTTTTTATCCCAGGTTGTGGAAATTTTTCCCCTTTTTGCTATTTTGGTTGGCCATCTGCTCAAATAAGGTAATGGATTAAATAAACTATTTTTTTTTCCCTAAGATTCAAGGGTGCATCTCAGACTTTATTAATGCAAGCCAGAAGCTTTCTGTGAAGGAAGGTAGCTTGGTGTTCCCTCGCTTTGTGCTAGCATATGCTGTAGGACAGGCTCAGGCTTTTCCAGAACCCCCTGCTGCCTTCTGCATTCAGACTCCAACTTCACCTGGGACTGGAGAACAGGTCCAGTGCCCTTCAGATTCAGCTGTGAAGTGTGTGCCTCCCAGGGTGATGGTCTTATCCAATACCTAGCTAAAATGCAAGACTCCAGGGTGTTCCTCCTTTTGGCAGGCACCAAACTCTCAGCTTAGTGATGCCTCTGTCCTCTGCTGGAATTAATGCCTTTCCCGTGACACTGGTGGAGCAAAGTGTGTCTGTACCTCACAGCATTGGTGCCAAATGGGCAGTTGGTTGAAACTGAGATGAAAGACAAGGCTGGGACATGCTCTGTTCTCCCATCTCTGTGGGAGATCACAGCTACCACTGCAGTTCCTGCCCACAGCTCAGAGCTAATCTGCATGTGTCTTTGCAGTCTCTCTCACCTTCATACTCAGTATCTTCATCAGTAACACCAAGCAGTTAGCATCAGGCTTAAGTTCCAGCTGGTATGGAGACCTGGATGGAAATCCTACAAGGACTGCAGGTCCCGCTCATTGGAGTGGAAATCCTGGTGAGAGAAAAACTCTCTCCCAGGTGTGCACCTGTCCCAGAAGTATAATTAGCACTGATCATTAACACAGGTGCTTCACAAGTAGATCATCTTCCAGTGTTTCATAATACTTCCCACTGTGGCCTGGCTACTTAAACTGCATCAGTTCAAGGCACTGTGTATATGGCTATACAGGCTTTTCTCTGAAAAGGTAAAATCATATACCATGGGATATCTGCTTTTGTTACTTTAGGGGCATAGAAAAGTGGAAGTAAATGAAGAAAAACAAGTTTTGGAGAAGAATGGCAGGATTTGTATTTCTACAGCCACTGTGTAAGATCATTCTGTCACAAGGAACATGTTCTGCTTTGGTTTGTTTGGGGTTTTTTTAACTGGGTTTGGTTTAAAGTATTTTGTTAAAGAAGCTAAACACTTTAGTCTTCCTGAGTGTCCTCCATTTCTGCTGAAGCAACAGGTAGTAGCTGGGTATTTAGTGTCAGTAGTGCCAAAGGGAGACTCCTGGTATGGAAATTCTAGCCCTGATGTTGATCTATTAATTGAAGCATATTTTAGGCCATGGTAGGAGAAAAAAGAGTATGCGTATAGCCTTCACAGAGGCTGATTTTTCTGCAGTCTCTAGGTTATTGAAGAGGCACCACTGGAAATTGTTCTTCCCTGCTGACTGTGATCTCCTCAAGTACCTCAATATGTGCTCCTAAAGCCGGGTAATGTGAGTGCCCTTTTCCTCCTTTTTTTTCTTCATAGAAGGCTCTGCACAATTCTCAGATGAATCTGGACAATCATGTAAAATTCCTCAAGTCTCACATGCTTTTGTGTGTTCTGTTTCCAGGATGCTTTCTTGCAAAAATAACTTCTCGTGGTAAGGGAGCCATTTTGTTGCTGTATGAAAATCCCCACAAAAACCTAGTAACCAAACCAGATAGTGCTACAAGCACACAAACGATTTAGGCCAGAGATAATTTTTAGCTAGTTTCAGTGGTTTTAAATGCTTAATAATAGTAATATAGATACTAAGTTTCAGAATATTTCTGTGGTTGGTCATACATAACTTTTGTTCCAGTCATTGTTAGAAACTGAGGCACAGAAAGTTGGTGATGATATGCCAATTGTCCAAAGATAAGCAATAGAAGAAAAACTGAATTTTTCTTGACTTTGATTTCCTTGCCCTGTTGGATTAGATGTCTACTGGAATTCAGGATCATGGTTAGAATGAATGGGTTTCCCATACAAGTGCAGGAATGGCTGCAAAGCAGGGAGCCTCCAGGCTCTGCAGAGAGGTGAGTTGGGTACCTTGCTGTTCAAAAGCCAGATACACCCGTCCAATGGAATGAGCTCAGTCTGGTGCGTGCACTTCAGTAGCTTCTTGAACAGCTTCCTCTGCGCTGCTGAGACCCAATGACGTGCATATTTTCAGACCATCTTATCTTTTCCACTGTTTCTTCAAGATTTCCCTCCCTTGGTCTTTCCTGCTAGAATAGTTTGTTTGAGGTTGCCTCTTCCAACATAAATCATACTGGTCTTTGCTGTAGCAATATTGTCCTTGCAGAGGTGACCTCTGCTGAGCAGGAACAGGCTTGGTGGCATTTTGTCAACCTGTGCTCAAGACCTTCAATTTGCTTTATTTTAACTGGTTAAAAGTTGAAGGCTGGCTCAGACTATTGAACAGGGCAGTTGCCCTTGTACATGTTTCACTGACATGACTGCACAGTAGCAGTCTGTTCTGGGGAACATACTCTGGTTTATCTTACTTGAAGGAGAGAACTTTCAGTATAACATGCCTTCAGATTGGCTGCTATTGACTTCTCAGTCGTGTGGCATCTTCTGTGCTACCAGTGAGTTTAGGAAGTAGTTAATTTTACTGCTCAGCTCTTTTCAGTAGACTACCATATTAATTTGGGTATTTCATTTTCAGTATTCATGACAGGTAATCAAACTGTTAACTCAGTTAGGGGTTTGGTAATATCTAGCTTGTAAATACTGGGTAGCAACTCCTCAGTAACAGCTTGATGTTAGGTCATGGGATGTTCCTGAGGAAACAGAAGCTACTTTGCCGTGTTGGCTTGAGCACAGTAATAAGAGTTGTGTTCACCCTCTTCACTAAACACCTTATTCCTGTAATTCCCCCAGGTTTCTCCCTTGTACAGTCAAGTCTTGTAGGGAGAATTGCTAGTGCTCTCCTCTGGTGCTTTCTGGGATTGCAGTAAAGAAGTGAGTCTATTTGTTTGATTCCCTCATCAGTGCTGCTGGTGTTAGTTTGAGGTGTGTAAATTACCAAAGAATAGTTGATAGTAGGTTTATGCTCCTAATCTCAGTTGTTCATTCTTCTCACAGATCCATTTTTAATATCATTGCAAGAGTGCCCAGTGATCTTGTTGGACTTAGTCTGTTCACAAAAGTTACACTCATATTATGGGTGACTCTAGTGACTCTTCATGAGGGGAACTCCTGAATTGCATTAAGGGGCTTATTCGCTGCCTCAATTTTAGGTCTTTGGCAGCTTTTTGTATCTAGAGGATTAAGATAATTGGGGATCATTCTCTTCCAGAATTTCATCCTATTCCTTCACCTGAGCACTTGCTTTGTCTATAGCTTGCAGCTGCAAAGTTAACAGATCACATTTATGATCCAGCTATATAGAGTGGTGCTTTGCTGAGAGGCATTTACAGGCCTTCTGAACTGCTGTGCCTTACCTGGTACAGGTGTAAAACAACACAGGCTTGCCTAGTCCCTTCACAACATCACTTGTTTGCTTTGTTTGCAAGAAACCAAGGACAGATGGGCTGTCAGTTACTGCATGTGGCAAAGCAACAGCATCTTTCAGCAGCCAGGTAGGAGGTCTGTTTTTAGTGGTCAGTTACTGTTACTTTCAATAAATGCACTTTTCCAAAGTGTCTGATATCTTCTTACTTAGCTAGTTTTGCAATTGCTGCTATGACTGAATTACTGGATTGGGGTACAGCTTGTTCCTAAGGAACTTGTTGCACAGCTGTGTGTCTTGAAGGTAGAGCTGATCCTCTGGCCAGCCCATGCTGAGCCAGGGACTCCTGAGCTACCAGGCACAAACTTTTTAGCTTAAAGCCAAGTGAAAATCCCTGTGTGCCCTGCAGGCCACCCAACAGTCTGAGTCCATGATGTGACCTCAACTTAAAATGCATTTCTGAGTGTTACAGTGCCCTCAGTAACTTATTTGAAATTCTGAAGCTGACACCCCAGGACAAGGGAGAGTGTAAAAGAGAACATAGCCATGTCTTCTGTGAGGTGCTTTCCTTTGCCTATGTACACGAGCACTTTGTGTGTTGAGGAAGGGCAAGGAACACCACAGAAACAGTAAAAGGCAAAGAGTGTTTGGTATGGCTTTTGGGACCCCTGAAGAATTTAAAAACTAGAGGGGTTGCATAAATGCCTAATAAGAAATATCTTTGAGAGATCAAGTATATATCCCTGACATTCCTGATTCTCTGTTACTTTTCAATTATAAAATTAAGAAGTATCTTTTTGCTTGTGATGTTGAGTTTTTTAATGAAAACCATGTGGTACTTGGCTAATTAAAAGAATGCTCTTGCAGAAAGGAATCTTCTTGTATCCTAACAGCCTTTCCCACTAGTATCCTGCTGGGAGCAGTATGGTCTAAGAAAGTGCACACAGATTTAAAATGGAGTGCTGGGGTTGGCAGAGTTGGGAAAATGTGGGCTGACTGTACCCAAAAAACCACCAACACTTGATTGTATACAAATTGTGGTTGCTGTACTGAAACTGACAGGGTATGTAAAACCCTTTGCAACATAGTGCCATTTCTTTAGACCAAGATTCTTTTTAATTGCTTCTTTTGCCTTCAGAACAAAAAATCCGGAGTCAATACTGTGTTTTCTTAGGAATGGCTTTTCTAGATTCCCTTACTAAAAGGGAAAATTCAGGTGCTGAGTCTTACAATCTCATTAAACTTGTACTTTTTATTTGCCCATTCACGTGGTCTCTTTTCATTTTCAAGGCCTCGCACAGTCTCAGGGTATAAATCACTATGACTCATCCAAATAGTACCGAAATGGACCAACCAGAGGTTAATGTGCCTTCTCTTCTGGTACCTTGATCTTTATAGAGTTATCTCAAACTTGTCACACTTTTAGGGCTGGGTACATGCATTGTCTTTTTCTAAGATGTATATGTTGAAATTGCAACAGGTTTTTACTGTTATTTGTAACTTGTCCCATTTGTGTTAGAATGTGGTGTAGACAAATCAATGCGCTGGTTGGTCTTGGTATCAGTCTTGCCAGTGACACCTATCAGTGCTTACTTGTGTGTTCATGTGTACATAAATGCTGATCTTCCCCACTGCTTGTGGTGCATAAAATGCACAAAATACACAAGGCATTTTAAAATGTGCAGTAATCATAACTTGTGCCCTGAAGGTAGGCTGTCCTACAGTGAACTGTTTTTAATGTATTTTTCCCAAATATTTTTAATAAGACCCAAAATCCTGAGGGAAAAAAATAATCAGGATTTGCTGATACTTGATGGCTTTTGTTCTGAATCCAGGATCTGATGTTTGTTAACAACTCATCCAAATTCACCCATCTAACATGCTTTCTCAGCTTGTTTCTGTCATGTTTCATCAGAAACAGTGCTGAATCCTGAACTATCACAGAAGCTGTCAAACAAAATAGTAACAGCTCTCTTCAAATATTACAGTGCACATTTTTTAACTGTAAGATAAACCTGTTCCAAGCTATTGATCCAGCTTGCAGATGGAACAGTGGGAAATTGCAGATAGTATGTGAAATCAGCCTCTCTGCATATGGGGCTCAGTGTTCTGTTACCTTGCAAATTGTTTCTCCTCTCTGAAAAGGTTTGTGGGATTTTTTGGTTTTTTCAGTACAAAGACATTACCTTTGGCTTAGTTTTCTAAAGATATATTTGTTTACAAACCTCAAACTGACATCTGGAATTTGGGCTGAGTTTCTAACTCTTATGCATACAGTACAGCTGATACATTATGTCTCATAAGAGCATGAAAACAGGAACACAAATTTCTTCACTTGCTGTGGCCTTCCGTGGACATGCCTATGCATAATTAACTGAATTATAGTACTGCATTCTGTTGAATCATGAGGCTACCTTTGCATTTAGAATCAGCATGATTACTCATCAGTGTATTGACATTAATACATGGTCATAGAGCTCTAAAGGTCTGTGTGTTTTCTGTGCTAACTATCTGTTTTCTCTGTATCACAGTGCAGACTTACTGTGGAGTTCTTTTTGCTTCATGCTAATTTCAGAGTTACTTTAAATTCAGTAAGGTGCTGTTTTTATGATAGTCAGTTTTCTGAGTAGAACAAATGGAATTAACTTAGTTTTCTATCTTTAGCATCTTCCTTTTCTCCCATTTCTTCCTAGTTCACCTGTTAATGATCAGTTCAAAGCTGTCTGCCTACTCCGCAAATTATTGAGTCATAATAAAAAGAAAACCTGTAGCCCAGTGTGGCAAGATCACTCTGCTTTTACCATAAACTTCCATGGCTGGATGCCTGTCTTGCAAGTGGAGACTCCACCCCTGCACAGTCTGCAGAAGCTGAAATCCTCTTGCATCCATATTGTTCAGTGAATATCAGCAGATCAGGAAGTGGAAGTCCCCTGTGCCTTTACCCAATGCGTTTGTCAAACTGATCTGTAGTGGTTTAGCCAGAGAACTAGCATATCGACTGCTACTCAAAATCTTCACTAAAGGTTTCATTCAGGACAATTCCAGGAGAGTGAGTTGCTGACTTCATCTCATGTAAAGACTTCCTCCAGAGATTTATTTTTTCAGGGGGTGGAATTATAAAAGAGTAGGGATATGAGCAAAACAATAACCCTGTGCTTGAAAGAGAAAAGTTATTTTAACGTACTTTGGCCAGCAAGAATGACAATGGCTATGCTCAGAGGTGAGCTGGCAATGGAATATTTGAAGGGTAGACCTTGAGGGTTTGTGCCATCATGCCTTAGATCACTGCAAATTAGTTGCTCCAGGGCTTTCAAAACTGGTGGTCATCCCTCTTCAGATGAGAAGTGAAGATGGCATGCAGAAAAAAACAGTTTTCCCCAGTGGTCACTCAGTCTTCCCCTTAACATTTAAGGTTACCAGTGGATTTGTCTCTGTTTTCATGAGCTAATGACTAATGTGCTTCACAGCTGCCACCAGCCCCCTCCCCATGCTTTGCGCAGGGATGAGGGAGTGAAAGGGCCTTGTCTGCTGTTGACAGTGCAGACCAGCTGTGATTTACAGCTTCAGCTGGTTGCTCTGGGCTTCTCTCACATTGCAGGTGTGATAGTGGGGCTGTTACAGAAAGAACTGGATAAGTAACTTCTGGTGGGCTTTGTCCCTCTTGTTCAAAATGCTGTCTCTGGTCTTAGTCTCTTGTCTCAGCCTCACTCACATCTTGTCACACTGCTGCCTGGGACTTGAGCAAGTTCCCTGTTGTCTCATGGTGTACTAGTTTAGGTACCAAGTTCTGCAAAGCCTGGGGGCACCTGTTAGAGGCCCACTACACTTTGAAGCTTCTACACTGGCTTAGGCATTGGTTTGCTGAACTTGGACCTTGCTCACAGTGTCCTTATTAATTTTACTCAGCTCTAGGTATCTTCCTGGACTGCCATAACCCTTTCAGTCCAAAAAGGTTTGCTCCAAAATCACTCCTGTTCCATGAAGTTGATTCTTGTACTGCTGGTTATTGCAATTCAGTGGCTTTTTCTTGTTTTTATTCTGGTAGTTTTTGTATTTACTCTGCAAATGTACAAAACCATACGGACTTTCTCAGCTCTTGAATATAGTACAGGGGCCTATCCTGAGGCATCAGAATTATCTGTCTACTCTAAAGGTGTACAGAAACAAGGATCTCTTAGACAAACAAGGAGCAAAGCAGCTGCATATACACAAGTAAAAAGGTGTCTCTGAGTAGAACAGGTGAGGGAGCAGCTTATTTTAAGTAAAAAAACGGTAATTAGGGTTTTTTTTGTTTTTTTTTTAATTGCTTTAACAGGAAGCTAGGGGGTGCTTTAAGCCACAGAAAGTTGCAATTTAAACCAAGATTTTCTGTCCATCAATGCAAAATGTGCCTCTCAACTACAATGCAAAGTCAGTCTCTGTTGCTCTTTTTTTTGCAATAGAAGATTACCTGAAGACTGATTTAATGTATTTCCTGCTCTCTTATATGTAATCACCCACACAACAGTCCTTGCTGGTCTTTCCCAAGCATTATTCAGCCCTGTCCCTATTTAAAAACAAAATGGGCACTGCACTGAGTAGTGGAACATAATGAATTTCCTTGGTTTGAGAGACCCTGGAGAAAAGAATCCAGGTCCATGTGTTATAATTTTAAACCAATGCAGCTATTCTCTCAGACCAGTGAAGCTTCCTATGTTTCCCTCCATTTACATGGGAATTTAAAAATAAACCAAGCAATACGTGAGCCAGTTGATGTCCTTGCAGGTGAACATGCTTTTTTTTTTTTTT
>VXBI01002506.1:34806-52813 GCA_013397375.1 Toxostoma redivivum
CTGCCCCCGCCCCTTCCTCCCGCCCAGCGCGGCCCGAGGAAGGGGCGGGGCCTCGGTCACGTGAAGGCGAAAGGAAGGGGCGGGCTTTCCCCGCCGCGCGCGCTGCTCACGTGGTTACCGGGAGGGGGCGGGAGGCAGAGGCAGAAGAAGGCGCCGGTGGATGGGCGCGCGCTGGCGGTGCGTGAGGGGTTCGGGGCGGGCCTGCGCGCTACAGCGTCACGTCACATCACGTGGGGGGGGAAACGACCCCGCGNTTGCGGGGGGACGCGGCTTTGCCCTACTTTCAGTGGCGGCCGCCCCGGGGAAGCTTCACCCTGGCCTAGATCGCCATCCCCCCCCTCCGCCCCCCTTCTCTCCCGCTCAGCAGGGCCGCGGGTGCGGGCAGCGCCCACCTGGCTGGGTAGGGGGGGCCCGCTTTGCCCCGGGAGAGGTGGGTTCCCTCTGCACCTCTGACATCCACGGGAGGGGATCCACCTTCGAGGAGGGGTTCTCATTTCAGCTTGGAGGTGCTCGTCTCCTACACCGAGGGTTTCCCTCGGGCGGGTTGGTGACTCTGGCCTGGGGAGATGTGAGGAAAGCGGGGCTGGCTGGATCCCGTAAACGAAGGGTGGGCCTGGCGCCAGGAGTCAGGCCAGAGGGGAGGTGGCAGCTCGAGAAGCGAACAAGTGGAAGATGAAGTATCGATCTGTGACTTACGCAGATCTTTACTTCCATGTTGTTGCTCATCTCCTTCCCGCGTATTCCCTCGCTGGTGGTGGGGGGATCACAGCTACAGACAATAATATCTCAGCAGGTACGGTGGGTTATCTGAGGACATGACAATGAAGGAACCGTTCCCTCTGTTAACCTTCTCCACCATAGTTCTTCCTTGCCATCGGCTGTACGTGGTTGCTTGGAATTAGGTGTCATGGCAGGGTTTCGCTGTTGGTCTGACTTATGTTGCCTTTAAAAACAACAACAAAAAAGTTCTGTGTTTTCTTCTGTTGCTGATGAAAATTGCAACAGGGAAGTGAACTGGTAGGCATTCCTTTGCAAGAATCTGGATGTAGAAAGGACCTGGTGCATGTTGGAGTCTAATGGCAAGGGTCTGAACTCTCTGATGTGGAATAGGTTTAAAAGCTTGTGCTGGAGTGTCTGCACTGCTGTTGGGTGCCACCTGGAAGCAGGCTGGACTGGTTTACTTTTCTTTTTTAAGTGTGTTAGCACAGGAGTGTGGATGTGCAGAGCACCTTCAGTGTGTTCAGAGGAACGGGATGTTTTGTGGAGCAGAAACCCAGGGTTTGCTACGGAGCTGTGTGAAGGATAGCTATGGAAGGGGAATAGAGGGGCTGTCCTGGCCTGAGAGCATCTGGCTTTTTCCAAGTAGAGAAGTTGGAGCTGGATGTGAAGGAAGGCAAGGGAGGGGGAGCAGTGCTTGCCGTTGAAACAGAGCCCTTCACAAAAAATGGCAGCAACTCAGCCTCCCGGCTTATACTTATTTAATATTTACCAGGCCCTTTTAGCAATTCCCTTGGTTGTATCACGTTCTCTAATGGAATCTGGGTTTGGATTCCTACCTGGCTGACTCAGTATTTATACCTGGACCTAGTAGCTCTGTGGTGGTTTGACCTAACTTGTTTAAAGAATTTATTTTTAACCTTACACTAGTTAACTTGAAAGCAAGCAAGGCTAAATCACTTTGCAGGATTAATGATGTTCTGTGACTCCTGAAAATTAACTGACTTCTGTGTTTATAACCTCAATAATCTTGATAGTCTTGGAGGTGGGTAGGAGTGGGAATTGGACAAGCTTTGTTCTACTTTGTTCTAGTTGTAGTTTTATAAGTGTTTTGATTTTGAAAACTGTCTATAGTAAAAAAAACATGACATTTCTGCAATTTTGACTGTTTCAGTTGTTTTGGCCCATCTTCCCTAAAGCTTCTGGTGCCATGACTTGCAAAAGGGTTTGATCATTTGAGGGGATGTGGAAGCTACAGACTCGCCACTAAAATCTAAGGAAAATAGGGGAAAAATAACCTTGTCTGTTACCAGAAGCTGTTCTTTTTAAGCTTTGTTTGTTTGGCTTGTCTGTTTTTTTTTTGGTTTTTTTTTTTTTCTTTTGAAGCTGTAGTTCTTGAACCTAGTAGTTTGTTGATGCTCTACATTTCTTCCATGGACTTTTACTTTAGATGATGATTTCCTTGTGAAGTGCCATTTTCTGGTGCACTTTGTTTGTTGCTGGCATTGTCCTGTTTATACTGGTCATAGCAGGGTAACATGCTGATGAACAGTGCTTGAAAGGTGTGTATGTCATATACTCTTAATGCTCTATTAATAATCAGCACTGAGAGTCCTTACTATTAGTAGTAGTGTTTACTTGCAGTTTCAGTCACATTTAGTACCTGTACTTAGAATAGGTAGTTTACGAAAGACTAGGAGTAAAACTTTGGATCTGTTATGAATCTTTTTATTCATCTTTGTTTCTTATTTGATTGAAGCAGGACTCTGAAGACCCATGTTCAGTGCTTTGCAACAGCCTTGTATGACCTTGCTGAAAGAAAAAACAATTGACTTGTCCCCTTTGTAAAATACAGATTAAAAAAACTGTATTGTATTTTTACACTTGAGAATTATTGAATGGAAGGTGCTAGAGGAAATAAAATTGATACCCACTTCAGTGCTGTTGTTCTGGTAGAGCTTTTGGTGAATTTTAGGTTTATTTCTGATACCATTTGTTTACTTGTAGTCCATTGATTCCTCTGTGATTTTTCAGAGAAGACCTAGTTTGGACTTGCACTGTTTTTCATATAACTTCCCTAAACAGGTTACATTCATTAAAGTGAGAGTTGGGATGAAAGGTTGTGAAGTGCCTCCTTTGCAATTACTTCAGGTTCATATTTTACAAAAGCTGTACAAAGGGTTTGTCTGTTTTGCTCTAGCATGAAAGTCCACACTCTTTGATTTTGGCCATCTGCATTGGGAGTCTGTTGGAAGTCTCCATCTGCCTGGGGCTCCTGCAAGGTTATTCCTTCCACAGGTGTGGTACCCTCAGCCTTCCTCTCCCTATTACTTTTCAATGCTTCAAGGAATAAACAAGGAATAAAGACAGGCAGTTTAGAGGTGGTATGGTCTGATGCCTAAAATCTCATGGCTTGCTCAGCCTGCTTTTACTACATTATAAATATTTTGCTGAGCATATTGTTTTACTTATGTTCTCTTTAGATTGTAAAACCTGTAATATAGGTTATATTAACAACTTCGTGCAGCTCCCTTGGATGGGATTGTTCCTATTCTCAGTGCTATTGAAATTATATTTCTTTTTGTCTAGCTGTCTTTGTGGAACCTGCACGATATTGTGGCTTCTTTTGAAGGTAAAACTGTCAAACTTTTTTCCCCCTCTCTCCCCAGGCTTCTTAAATCAGTCTCCCAACAGATGAGCTTAGAGGAGTCCTTAACCTGGCTGAGTGTACCATTTTGCATTAAAAACAATGAAATGTTTCCTATATTGAGAGAGCTTTGATCTTTCTTGAGGCTTAAGGTTTGCCTGAAGTAATACTCCTATGGTGAACTTTATGGTTTTGTTTTTCTGCTATATCATACAGGAAATACAGCTTATTGCTGTAGAAGATGCAGGTTCACTGAAATTGGTGTTGCAGAATCATTCAGTATGTGAATCTACAATTAAATGAAGAAAACACAAATACTTTGTTAACCTCCAGATTTGTATCATCAGGTTGCACTTCTTAAAACTGTTTCAGTGGGGGGGAGAAAATGCTTACCTCAATCTGTTAGGTGGCCCTGTGGTTGAAGGTGTGGGATTTGAATTCACTAGTTACGACCATGTTCCTGAACATTTTGAATGGTTAGCTGTATAGAGAGGAAGTCTGTGCAGTTTTATTGCATCTGGCATTGGTTAATCTAGAGCATTTCATTTGTATTTCTTACTACTAAAGTAGTGTTTCTGGAAGTAGGATGATACTTTAGAGACCATATTGAGATTGCTTTTGAGCAAGGAAAACACAGTATTTGTTTCTACTCAATTTGTTTTTGTTTAGTGGTTTGAGGGTGATGGATGTATAGTTATATAGAATGAAGCATATGGCTTCAGAAACCTTTTTGCTTCCTGTTCCAGTTTGTTTTTAAATGTTAACTGAATCATGGCTATTTTGTCCTCAACACTTGGCTTTCTACTCTACTTAGAGTGTCAGCAAAAGAAATCTGAAAGGAATCCTAGTGCCAAACCTTGCACTGCTATTGGGCTGTACATAGTACATTATATTCAAGAAAATCTGGTCCCTGCATTTGATGGATTGTGTCCCAAGGGGTGGGTGTCTGCTTTTATTTCAGCTTTCAGTCACACGTTCTGGAGATCACTGACTTGTGATCCGTTTTTGAGTCTGACATAAGAGAGACCTAAGTTAGTGATATTAACTTCGGGTGACTAAGTGTGATGAGGGAGAACAGTACTGCACTTACTGGTTTTGTGCTTCACTTTCTTTTATTAGCCACTGAATGAATTTCTGAATGTTTTGAACATGGGGCAAGTGCCAAGGGGTAGCTGTCTGAAATTTGTTTTAGAGAAAGATTGGAATAGACTTAAGAGGTTGGGGAAATTAAGTTAATGACTATGTAAAAGTGTTTGTTTTTTCCTTAGTGTTTGAGAAAGCATTTCATGATAGATTTCTTCAAGCTGTTGGGTTTCTTTGCTGTTTCTTGGTGCCCAGATTAGCAGCAATGCCCAGGAACTCTTTTTTGCATCTTGGAAGAAATTGCTTATTACCTTTTTTGAATAGTTCTCTGTTTTGACTGCAAGTATAAAACTCATTTCAACTTCATACCTGTACTCCACTTTTTGTTGTTTACCATTTTATTTGTTGATGTAGTAGTGTATGTTTCTGGATTTTGTCCCAAGGAATTTTAACCTATCTAATTTAATTGGAGATTCCCTTGATTTTCTCTGTATTACTGTTGGAGCATAAATGCTAGAGCTTAAGAATTGTCTCTAATGAAGCTTGTGGGGTGTTTTTGATAATTGCTTTTCTGTTAAAGGATTTTCTTGCCTTTTTACTTCATTATGGGCTGCCATAGGCTTATAGGGACTTCTGTAGGTGTTCTAGTCTCCCTTTGCTCAAGCAGGGCCATTACAGCAGATTGCCCAGGACTGTGTCTGAATGTGTTTTGAATATCTCCAGTGGAGACTCTGCCATATCACTGGGCAACCTGTGCTATGCCAGTGCTTGCTTGCCCTCAGGGCACAAAAGTGTTCCCTGTTGTTCCCAGGGAGCCTCCTGTGTTTCAGCCCGTTGGCTCTGGTCCTGTCACTGGGCACTGCTGAAAATAGCCTGGCTCTGTCTGTGTGCTTTCCTTCAGGTACTGAGACATATTGGTGGGACACCACAATCCCCCCCCAGGCTTTTTTCTCTGGCTTCACCTACTTGACATAGTCAGATCTGTAGTCCTTTAGGCAAACTTAAATAGTATGTCCTTACTGGCCTTTGAGAAAGAGGTGGATTAAGCATTAAATTTAGTATGGGTGGTGTGGTATTCACAATAATTCATGATTCTTGGTTGGTTGAGAAATGGGTGGGTTTAAAGAAAGTACTGTGAAAATCAGTAAGAGGCATATTTAAAATTTGAATAATTTCTGTGCTTGCAAATGAGGAGTAATTGACTGTCCTGGTTCTGGCTGAATTGAAGATAATTGAAAATAATTCAGCAGTCTATGAGTGAAGAAACAGGTTGAACACTTGATTGTCTGATAGTGATAAAATTGCCAGATCCTTTGTGTGTTGTATGTAGGAATTGCATGGATTGCACATGATGACTTAAAGTACAATACCTCATTTAGGAGAGGTTAGACTGAGTTCTTACTGCATATTGAACCATCCATTTTATGAAGCTGTGCACATCAAAATTATTTTTAAAAGTACTTTTTAATGGGACTAAAGCCCAAACGTTGCAGAATTATATGAGCTCTAAATTAGAGTTGAACTGGACCAGCCTAGTTTTTGGACACTCACAAGTCTAGACACCTTCCCCAAAAACCCCAAGACCTCTGCAACTGTAGAGAAAGGTTGAAATAAAGTTAGATGGTTAAAATTACTTTCATAGTTAGGGTTGTTGAATCTGGGAAGTGCTGGGATGACTCTTTTAAAATAGTCATCCAAAATGAAACATAACTGAGGTGTTTCTGCTAGGAAACCTACCCCAAATATTTGGATGACTTTGCTCCCTTGCTGATTCTGTGGATTGCTGGGGAGTGCTTTTGAGAACTTTGGCCATGAGAGAGAGAGAAGCAAGAATGTACAACTTTTATATTGTTCTCAAGAAACAAATCATTAAAATGACTGACCAGGAGAGGATGTTCAAGTGTTTCATTAGTTATGAAATGACTGACCTGCTACAAAATACAATAAAACATAATGCAAGAATCTGCAGAACTATCCCTTTTCAGTTTATTTTAATACTTAGGTAAAAATTGAAGACAAAAACATACTGACTGAGGTATCTTGCCTTTCAGGTGAAAACAAGGTGATTTTGAACATTTGAGCCAGACTGTGGTAACTAAAGGCCTTTCCACCTAGCAAAAAAGCAGATATCTGTTTGGAGCTGGAGCTGAATGTAGGGGGAAACAAATGAAAGAGTTGAGCAACTGAAGTCAGCATCATTTTCCTTCTTAGGACGTTTTTTTAGGAGTGGTAAGGGGCCAGGAAATGGTTTTATGGTTGTAGGTCCCCTTTATTGACAGACCCTGATTGAAAAGCTTCCTCCTTTTTCAGCTGATCCTCAGTACTTGGAGGAAGGTTAGGATCAGTTGTTAACATGGACTTTTGATGTTACTTTACTTGACTTAACAGACAGGTTCCAATGCAGTGTGTAGAGGGGGAAGGAGAGACTGAGATGCTTGTGGAGGAGCAGGAGGAGGATGTGGCTTGGGGCTAGTTATAAGATAGGTTTGGGGTGGGGGAAGAAGGAGGAAGAGTTGAGTATTCCTCATCTTGATATGATGGGTTGCTGCTTTGATTTGTTTGTTCAAATTATTTGGAGTCTGGTTCATATAAGCAGAATTGGTGATGCTGGGGATGTTTGTCTTAACAAACAAAATTCCTGCTTTGATAAAAGTGAGTAATGAAATAATGCCAGGAATGATCAATCGTGGTAGAGTACTTGGGGAAGAGAAGGGGGTGTCTGTTCTCAGCGTTCCTTTTGTCTGTTAAATCTGCCTGGTGAATTATTTGACACTGAGACTATATTTCAGTCCTTCGAAATGGTGTTGCTCTGTTAGTGTGTAGTGGCTGTGTCTCTGGTAATGCTGACTGCAAAGCTGTGAGATTATTTTGCATCTTACTTTTGGTATTCCTACAACTGTGTTTTTGTTCTGCTATGTGTAGTGCAGTATTGACAACTTGCTGTATTCCCCAGAAGTTTATATATGAGCAGATATGCTGGAGAGACTGCAAGTTTTTTAAGATAATTTTTTTTGTTTTCTAAAACAGAAATGTTGGAGGGGATAAGCTATCTTTTCTGGCACTCAATAATTCTTAGGAAAGTTAATTATTTTGGTAGATTCATTTAGTCATTCTCTTGAATAAAATAAGAACATTACTACCTCTTATGTTTCCTGAAAAATCTTAACTCATGCTTCTCAAGTTCTCTGCCAGGTGAAGTGACCTCATGTGAGCATAGGTCAAACACTGTGCTAAACTTTGCTAAAATGTATACATGAACTTTATTGATTTTGTTACAGTTAAAACCTAAAGGCATTAATCTGGAAACATGGCAAAGCCTGAAAATAGAGCTTCACACTAGGCTGGTTTATCTAAATGTGTATTAGGACACTATAACTCTATTGTATTTTATACTGGTATGGTGTTTATGGCTAGAGAGGTTTGGGGCTCTGCTTTCCTGACATCTTCAAGACCAGCTGGGAGGAAGTGGTATGTTTAGTTCTCCCAGGACTTGGTGTGCATTGACCTCCCAAGCATTAAGCTTCAGGGATGTATCAAA
This sequence comes from Toxostoma redivivum, assembly GCA_013397375.1. Lineage (NCBI taxonomy): Eukaryota > Metazoa > Chordata > Aves > Passeriformes > Mimidae > Toxostoma > Toxostoma redivivum. The sequence continues at coordinate 42,792 of VXBI01002506.1, forward strand.
GTTTGTTGAAAGACTGACCTATAGTATGCATTATTTTATATCATAATATATTATTATATATTACATATATATATGTCTATATTTAAAATCACCCAAATTTCTAATTTTAAAAAATGGAAATATCCCCTCAGTTTAACTTAAAGGAAAAATGGGATCTCTATTAAGCTTCAGATGAGTTTAAAAGAGAAAAGCACCCCAAAAGCTCATCTTGAAGATGATGGGAATGTTTTCCAGTTGTATTAGATTCAAAACATCACAGCTCCAAGAGGCTTAAGGTTAACCAAAACACTGACACAAATGTCTGGAACTTACACTTTCAGTTCTTTTACAGCAATTGGATATCTTGCTGAAGCTAGAAGAGCGCAGCTAAAGAAATACTTCTTTGTAATGTGAGAATTTTAGTTTGACATCAGTGCGCTTCTAACTGTTCAACAACTTGCATTTCAGTCATGAAATTTGAGTTTGAGATTTTAGAATGGTTTTAAGGCAAGTTATGTCTCTGGCTCTTAGAATGAGATAATTCATTTAAACATGCTTTCTCCTTCCCTTAATTTTTTTTCTGGCAAAATAAANTGGTGTTTATGGCTAGAGAGGTTTGGGGCTCTGCTTTCCTGACATCTTCAAGACCAGCTGGGAGGAAGTGGTATGTTTAGTTCTCCCAGGACTTGGTGTGCATTGACCTCCCAAGCATTAAGCTTCAGGGATGTATCAAAGTTTGTTGAAAGACTGACCTATAGTATGCATTATTTTATATCATAATATATNATCTAAATGGAGCACAAAACGTTTTTCTTGGAGGTATTTGCTACTCTTCAAGTGGAAGAGTATTCTTTCATGAGTAAGTGGAAGTAAAAATTCTACTCTTTCAAGCTGCTGTTTTCAGCAGTTGTATGTGTACTCCATAATGTTTAAATGCAGTATATTGAGAGTTGTTTTATCTGATTCTATCAGTTCCTTGCATTTGATCCTGCACAGAAATTCCTATGATGTAGCTGCGAGCTCACTGTATCTTCCAACAAATCTTAAAAAGTCAGACTTCAGGGGAGTGTTCTTTTGATTATCAAAACTAAGGTCATTCTAACACCTTTTTCCGTAGAGTTTTAGAGCATAGCAACAGTGTCAGTAAGTATGGTTTTTCTAATGTTAGACTTCAAAAACTGGAGGAACTAAAAGGACAGTACCTACTTAGATGAGGCTTGTATACTTTCAAAAAAACTACCCTAAAGCCCTGCAGAATGGCAAATTTCAGTGTTCTGAAGGTGAGAAAATTGGCAGTTTTTTAGCCATATACTTTCTGCTGATTGCAGTTTTGTACTTTTCCCCCGATCAAGGAGGTATGTTGCATTCTTCTTTTTAAATCTTTATTTTCACTTTATTCTACTTATTCAGGTTCTTACTGGTTTTCAGAAAGCCTCATTTTGGACTGAACTTGAAAAACAGTCTTGTGTTAAATTGAGAACACATTTAAGGCATCATACTCTGTTCTGCATTTTAAACTTGCCTACCATTGGTTTCCAAATTTATTTACAGTGTCATGTTGGCTTTTTCAGCGAGTGTGCTTAACAGCCCCCTGCTGTGCTAGAATTTTTAAACAAGGCTCTGTAAATGACTGAAAATTATTACTGTGTTTAAGAAACTGTTACTTAAGTTTATAATGCAATTATTAGAACTTGTGATATTTTATCTTGGTTATTCCTTGCTCATCCTTCGCTTGATTTCTGTGTACATACAGCTTTCTAGTTTGCTTGGAGAAAACTGATGTTTACAACACATCTTCTGAAATGGTTTTCAAGATTGTTATTGTCAAACCATTTATTTAGTGAAGTTTTTATAGGTGCAGTATGCTCTCTGTACCTGGTACCTGTAATGTTTTAATGCTGTTACTAGAGTTGAGCACTGCAGTTAGCACAATGTGTATTCCAAGTGCAGTCTCAGAATTCACATGTGTACTGAGGATGAAGTGTACAGTTAGCATAAATAAGCTATTTCAGGGGCTAAGATGTGTATAGAGTACAACTCCGTTTTATTTCAAAAGTGAGTAACTTCATCTTGCAGGAAAGTACTTGGTCTTTCAGACTTCAAGTGGTAAAATGGACAGATTCAAGTACTACTGTCAATACTACTGTCTTGGAATGTTTTAGAAAACACATTTTATACTTAGGCATTTTAATAGTGCCTTACACAGTATATAAACTTGGCATACCTTTGTGGAACTGAGGGCTGTGATTCATTACTATGCTGTACTCAACTAACTCATACTACAAAAGTATCTTAAAAGGGAATGTTAACTTTATGAAGATAAGGGAATACATTAATATTAAAAGGAATTTTTTAGTGGCTTAATGGCTTTTAGTGGCTTTAATAGGAAGTTTTGAAGAAAAACTTTATGTATTTGTTCAGATATTGTGAACTTAAAAAGAAAATATTACACTTGCCCTTTTGTGAATTTTATTGTGTGCTAGTTTGGCTTGGAAAGAAGTGGAGGAGAGTGACAGCCTCCTTCTGGAGACAGAAAGCACAAATAGCATTTAAGTCAGATCAGATTTGCAGAAAAAGGTACAGATGGAGCTAGAGCAGTGGCCATGGGTCTTAGAAAAAGCATACAGGTCGCTCTCCACCCCATTTATGTTTAGAGAGAAAATAAATACTGTATTAAATGCAGTAAAAGTGGGCAATTTTATACTTTATGTGGGTACCTTGTCTCTTTGATATCTTCCTCAGAAAATTTAAGGAACTAAGAAGTGAGAAATTAATTTTATTTTAATTTAACTTCTAGGGTGAGAACAGCCTGGATGACTATATTCCTGCTGTTAGATTGAATTTTGCATAGAGGGCTTTTTATTTGCCTGCTCCTTTCTAGCATGTTTTACATTTTAGGTTGTAAAGACAGTTAATCCTTTATCTCTTTCGAATGTTTGGTATCATTTTGGTGTAGGTGAGGTAGACCTGACTTCACGTGAATTCTAGAATGATGGAATAACTGAACACTAAGTTGGGAAGCTGTGGTTGTGAGGAAAATAATACTCAAAATCAGGTGAGAAAGCCTAGGATAAACCCAAGTTTTCTGACTGAAGCAAATTAATGTGAGGAGTAGTATCAGAAGAAACCTGCTTATTTAAAGCTAGACAAAATGATAAAAATGATTGTGACTGTAGAAAGAACAGTCCAGAAGTGGCAGAGAAATGGAAGTGATATTTGATGGCTTTCAGTTCTTGGTGCTGTTTCACTTGTTTCTGAGCACCTGACAGTTAAGTTTGTAAAAGGCTTTCGCCCACTTCTCATGGTATTTGATTTTGAAATGCTAAACTGAGCCAAATGGCTGATAGTTTTCATTAAGATGTTATGGACAGTGATTGTGAAGAAAGGAAATGGTTAATACTGCCTTTCAAAATTTCTTTTCTTCCTTCTCAAACTTTAGTTTCAGAGTCATGTATGTCACTGCAAAAAAAAAAATCTTTTTTTATTTTGGTGGATATTCCAGCCTAAGATGAATCTTGAGAAATACCATAATCTAGGACAAAACTACAGAAAGATGTTCTGGAATATTTTGCTTTATTTAAAAGTGTTTTTTTGTTAGACTCCTAGTTTTCTTTGGTCTTCTGAATATATGAATGCATCCAAGGAGTGATTTGTGCTGGTGGTCTCCCCTTGGTGTCTAGTTCAAGGGTTGGGCTCTATACAGGTGTGGGGAGGATACTGAGCTGTTTTGGTGTTGCTAGCAAAACTGAAGCTAAAATCAAAAATCTACTATCACATTTTATAGATACAGCCTTACTGATGACAGAGTGTATTTCCTTCTATATCACTTGTTACTTGTAATTTCAGCTTTTTGTGTGTGTTGTAATGTGACCTGATGAATGGCATAAGTCTGACTTAATCCTGCTGTCCAAAACTTTTCTATAGTGGCACTTTCTACTTTGTCCTTCATTGTCAAATCTAGTGTGAATTAAATAGGGGCCTTTTTTTTTTTAGAATGCAGTTGAGTGTGTTTCTGCAAGTGTGAGAATATCTCTGCTCTCGCTCTGCTATTTTTAGTCCTCTTGCTTGTATCTGTTTCTATTCAAAGAATTCCTTTGGAAGCTGTTCCAGGAGAGAGTGGTTTGGTAACACTGAGAGGGGCAGGGAAAGTGCAAGCAAGGAGTGTGTTCATGATCTGGCAACGAAATGTCCAATGTGCAGCACTGCTTCCTGTGTGACACCTTGTTTCTGAGCTCCCTATTCCAAGAGAATTCCCACTACTGGGTATTGTCGTAGCAGATGTTACCTTGTTCTTGGTATCATTTGGAGTGCCTGGATTTCTACTTGAATCTTACTACTCGGTTTGTTTTTCTGTGGAAACAGCAGTTCATTTTAGGGGCTGTTCAGGTATGGACTGTTATATCTGAGCAGGTTACTGAAGTATGCATTTCTATGTTTAACAGCCAAAGCCAGTAGTTCCCAGTACTTGTTTTTCTGTGCTTTTTAAAATTTTCTGTAGCAACTTATTCTGGGTTAGCTTTCCTAGTAAAGTTTAAAAGTTTTTATTCGTTATTTAACAGCTTTTTTTTTTTTTTTTTTAAATGGTTGCATGCATGACTCATCTTGAGTACAGGTAGCTGTTGATTATAAAGGTAGTGATAAGTGAGGATGATCCAGTGGAATTTTTTTTTGTTTTAACAGTTTGTGATATTGACAAACTGGAAGCCTGAGTGGTGTGTATGCTGTCAGCCCAAGCTGTAACTGTGCTGGAAGTGTCCTGCTGACACTGTCACAGGAAGAGCAGTGAGACTAATCAGTCACAGTTAGTACAGGAAGGCCATCAACCCTGTGCAGCTTCAGTGGTGTACTTCAATCTTATTTGAAATGCTTTGGCCACTTAAATTTTTTTTTTTGCGTTGTAGTATTGATGACTTAACCAGAGCGTGGCCTAGTTCATATGTCCTTTCATGTATTCTTTGAAGAGAACATTTATAAATTGTGTAGTTGGTACTCCACAGCTGTTTTCTCACCTACATATATATCTGTGTGTGCCCTGAGCCCACCTGGGCTTCTTGCTGACCCCAGAGTTCATCCAGGCTGGAAAGCTGTGCAAATTATTGCAGTCTAAAGAGGCTTTGCCTTGTGATTCTTTTAGTGGAGAGAGCCATTCAGAGAACTTCCAAGTAACCCAGCCCTGTTTTCCACAATGGGTTTGTCTGGATTTCCTCCTTTCCCCCTTAGAGGGGATACAGTGAGTTTTAATGAGCTGTCAGAGTAAACAAACCTTGTCAAGGTGGGGCTTTTGATAGGGAATGGGTGGATGTTGGGGTGTATTATTCCTTTAAAAGTGAAATCCATAGATGACTGGCAAAAGCATTGACTATTTAGTTGTGTATACAAAATCATTAAAGACTTCTATTAGTGAATAATTTGCTTTGGACTAGTTTGAATCTCTATTTTAATGCCTGAAGCTGAATGTAAGTATACACTTGTGTAGCTGGGGGAAAAGACTGTATTTTAGGTTAACATAAGCGTTGTTAGTGTGGCTGTTCTGATGTTGATTATATGCTCCTCTTCCTTGGATAGAAACACCTCCAAATTTTTAAGATACTTTTCACTGCAAGTTACTAACTGGATGCTAACAGATATCTAAGAGGTTGAGCATGAAGTGTCCCTCAGTAAACATGATAAAAGCATTTTTTCTTGCAAGATAATCATATGTTCAAATATATACTTTTCTTCAAAACTCTACTGGTAGTTTTTTTTTGTTTGTTTTTAAAATGCCTACAGGGAGTTAATTCTAATTGTTTTGATTGCACTCAGTGGGCTTGACCAGGATCAAGTCATGCTCTCCTGAATCCCAGAAAAAAACCGAAATACATTTCTACCTGTGCTGTAATAGTGCATGTCTACTAAAAATCTACTTCCCCCTTTCCTTATAAACTGGATCCCTGTCCCTCCTGTCAGATTCAGCAGTTATATAGCCACATAGTTTTCCACTGGATAAGCTTGTTGAATTGACTGTTTTGTTTTAGCGGGTTTAATTTGCTCCTGAGTGAACCGACTGAACCGATTCTCTCTGCAGCTGCAGGATCATTAGCCTGATTGAAGGAAAGGAGCAATATTTTGTGGTTAAGTAGTGGGGGAAGTAGGCGTGCAGTTTCTGGTGATTGCTCACAGTTGTGTGGTATTAGATGTGAGCTGATACTTGATTTTAGTGGAACAAACCGTTTGGTTTCTGCCCAGGCTATGGATTGAACTTCAAGTGAATATACAGCCAGGTCCCAAAGGGGAACTAAAACTCCAGTAATGTTTTTTTTCTTTTTTGTCCTTATGTGTGCTCAGCCATCTATTACTTGTTTGACAGACTTCAGGAGGGCTGTGTTGGTTCTGGCTGCAGAGGATAATGATTTTCAACCCTGAAAAGGCTACTAGTTTGGTTTCTTTTTTTCCCCGGCTGCAATAAACCTTTCCTTTACTAAATACTACTTAATGTTTTTTTCCAAGCCTCCTAGTTAATGCAGTGAATAATTCAGTCCCAGTGTCTGTTGCAAGGGGAGGACTGGGCTGTTGTTTTGCCAGCTGCTGCATGGTTGAAAGTTTTAGACACAATGGTGCCCTTCCACTGGGTGCTACTCAAGAAAACTTTAAATAGAGAAAACACCAAGGGCCTTACTTTTTCTTTTTTCCTTTGTGATTATTCCAAACCCAGAGAAACAGGTATGAAGAGATTTGTGATACTAGTGGTTCTTCACCACTTAATGTGGCATAAACAGCAAGTGTACTATGTATTTAATTGGCTAGTATTTTCTTTTATCACCTGAGATTCCTTTCCTCCTGTCACAAGAGGAAGTTATTATGTTCATGGGTGTACAAGCACCACCTCTGAGCCACTGTGGTCTTTGTATGCTCCCTGACCTGAGATACTGATGGAGTTGACAATTCATGACAGCATGCTGTGCGGCCAGTGATGAGAATGTTGTCTCTTCTACCTTGGTGGCTGTTAGAGAGGTTTCACAAAACAAAGTCTTTTCTCTGACAGAGGGCAAGAAGTGAGGGTCTTCAGTCAAAGACGGTAGGAACTTATATTTTTCCCTCCAAGTCTTAGAATATTTGGACAGGCCAAAACTTTCCTTGAAAATGTCTTGGCAGACAAATATACTTGAAAAGTGAACTTGCAGTTGCCTCTTCCTTACAGAATCCCCATAATGTCTGGTTGTCAAAGAGAATTCCTGTGTTCTATATATTTCATTTTTATTTGGGTCAGTGCAGCCTTTTTTTGTTTTGGGTTTTTTTGTTGTTTTCTTTTTTTTTGTTTCATGGCAACAACCTTGGTCTAATCTCTGTTATCGAGTTCTGATAGTCCAGCATGTTGTGCTTAGAAAACAATGTGTAGTTTGTCTGTGTCTGTCTGTTCCTTGAAGTTTCAGTACAGTTAATCATGACTGTTGGTAACTAGTGCATCTTGCAGGTCCTTGCAAACATGGGACTTACCATTAATTCAGGGAGCAGAACTTAATTCCTTGTAGATACTGACATCTGAAACATAAGGTCAAGTCCTTTGAATGTTTTAGGACATTCACTGCCTTTGATTGTCCAGAGTCACTCAGGTGTGTACGGACAGCAGTGGACCTGAGTAGGTTTTGCTAACCGGTTTTTTACAAGTCTGAAGATTGACTTGGCTGTGTGGAAGATAAAGCCCTAGGTGGAAGTCCATCAGACTTCTCTGATTTTTGGTGTGATTGACTGTTTTACTTTTTTTTTTTTTCTAAATACCAGTTAAAGTTGCGTTTTTTTCCTTCAGATATTTCTGTATGAATAAGGGTACATGTTGCCTCAGAAGCTTCAGTATTTTTAAAGAAATTATGAGGACAAGCCCACAAGTTATTTATTGAGTGTAGCTGGCAGATTTTGGTTAAAACTAGAGAATCACCAGTATATACTGAAATGTGAAGCAGGTTTTTTAGACACACTGCGATAATAGGAAAAAGAAATAGATACTCTGAGAGAATTTTTTAAAAAATGGTAATTTTAATACTTAACTGTCATGGTTGAAACATGCTTACTACTGGAAAACATGCTGTGTTCAGTCAGATTGTTCTCATCGTGCTTTTGGGCTCTGAATAGCTGACCAGCTTTTGCATAACTCCAGTCTTTTGAGGAGGAGCACTTCCAAAACTTCTACCAAGTGTAATCTTTTCTTTTATTTGTAAGACCTACTTGCATATTTCTATGTCTTTCTTTACATAGCTTATGTTTAGCAGTACTAATCCTTAAAATAAACTTTTTCTTTTCTGGTATTAAAGACAAATTTTTGATTTTTGCAGATGGGGATGTGTTCTTAGCTAATGATAGATTGACCTAGAAGGATAATTGTTTCAAGTAACAGCTCAGAGGGCATTCAAAAGATGGGTAAGAATAGTCACTTGGTTACTGGTTACAGTTTGTTAACACGACCTGAAGTTTATATATTAGTGTTTGTGCTGTTACTCAGACTGCTCCCAGCCATACGCTTTCCTTGGTAAAACATGAGAGCATAGAGATAGTAAAGTTTTTCTTTACTTTGGTGTCCTGCCAGTGATGCAGGTCTCTATTTTTCCTATGTACCACAGAAGACTGTAAGATGAGACATGAATTCTCCCAGGATCCATAAACTCACGTTCAGTGTAGTTGCTTGAGGCAATACAGACACTGAGTCATCAGCATGGCTCCTGAGGAACAACTGACTCTTGCAAACTCTTCCTGTTTCAATCAGCAGTAAAGATGGTGAGATGCTTTAGACAGCAGCACTCGAGGAAATCCATTATATTGATGCTTTGCAGATGTAACTTTTTTTCGCTGTTCTTTTTCCTCATACTCATAAAATTCTACAGCTGGAGCAGTAAAATCTGAGGTCACTATACATGTACAATAGTTATGCCCTCCTGAGGGTGTGTCCTGCAGCCTTTTCCCACCCCTGTCACTGTGAGAAATCTTCGGTAGCTTTTTATCTTGAATATAAAAAAGTGATCACATTTTTAGGTGTTCACAGAGGTCTTTCCATGGTTTAGCATGGTTTAGGTCCTTCCTCAGGAATCAGGGAAGTAACTTTCTTGAGATTGCCTCAGGAAAGGAATTGAAACTGCAGATTTTTTCAGCTGATGAAAGTGAATATTTAACTTCTAGAGGAATCTTGAAAGTCAGTTGTTATTGCTGTGTCTGGTCTGTTCCTGGAAGTTCAGTAATAGATTTCCTGTGTCTTGAGGGCTTGCAACCATGTCAAGTTAATTCTTGTTTCCTGTATCTGTACATTTTCTGACTTCATTGAGTCTGTAAGGCCTAGAGTTCTTGCTGAAGGAAGATTGAACAGATCACAGGAAACATTATAATAGCTTTAAAAACCATTTTTTGTGTTAATATATGTTCAATTATTCTTTCATTATTTGCCTTTCTCTTTTCCTTCTAAAATCCAAAGCAGAAAGGCAACAAAATGTGTTGAATAAGACAAGGGGTAAAGACTTTGGACATGGGGAATTTGGTAGTTTTAGGAAGGGTTAAATTATAATATTTTGTTACTGCTTTTGTAAGCTAGAATAATCCTTGCCATTCCATGTTACACATTGCTGGAGCTGCAGTTGTTGTGTAGATCATTGGACTAAAACTTGCTGTACAGACAGAAAACTAAAACAAGCAAAAGATTGAGAGTTGGGATGGCTTTCATCTTAGATTCTTCTGTTGCTATCCCTTTTTAATGGAATTTAAAAAAATGAAGTCTTAACTAATGATAAAGATATTTTTAAATTTTAGTTTTGTTTGGGTTTTGCTTTTTGTTTGTTTTTAAATTAGTAAAGACAACCTTGATCTGTGGGTACTAGGTTACATCAGTGAAAAAAGAAAGAAGTTTACAGGAATCTTGTGCATCTTTATTAATTGTCATGAGAGAATACAGCCACTTCTTTACACGAGAGTTTTGGAAAGCCCTCTCTCTTTCTTTAATACTTTATCCTTTTTTTCACTAGTGCTCTGTACTAATGTAAAGAAAGTGATGAATTAGTACTAGTTTCATTTAATGTTTTATGTGTTTC
>VXBI01002506.1:52841-130919 GCA_013397375.1 Toxostoma redivivum
TTCAAATACAGCTGTTTTGGTTGCTTGTTAGAATTGCAGTGTCTGCAAGGTCAGATATTAACTGCTGATGGGGGACTTAGGCACTGTACCAGATCTTGACATGGAAACTGAAGCATCTGCTTGCCTGAATATTTTTTTTAATCTTTATTAAACAGATTTTAATTAAGAGTTTTCTTCCTCCCAGTCTCAAATCTTATTTCCTCATTTGATCTGCCATTAAAATTAAGTTCATCAGTTTGTGATACCCTGCTCATTACTATGGCAGCAGCCTGCCAAACAGACTTGATGAATACGAGACGTTGGAGAGAATAAGAAGCTGCTTTGTGAGTGAAGAAATATTCTTGTTCAGCCCCATTTAATTAATTAATAATATCCCACTTAAGCTCAAAATTGTTGTTGCTGTGATTAATTTGGAGACAGTGGCTCCCTACTGCCTATTGCTTCCTTATTCTGCAGAAGGTGGGGTTGGGCGTGAAGCCTCAGCCAAGCGTCCCTGCTCAGTGCAGTGTCTGAGGTGGAGCATGGCCCTCCAGCTGCTGTGTCTGGACACTGCCAGTAGACAGTGGCGGCCAACTTAAGAGGAAGTAAAACAACAGTATTTTGAGAGTTCTCTTTTTATCAGGCTGCCAGTTGTGCTTTTAAGAAGACTAGATTGTGTCTGATGGGTTGTAACATGTCCTTACTGGCTTATTGTGGACTGTCAAAATGAGTGTGGGGTTCCACACTTGCCTGAGGCAAGTACAAGTCTATACTGCTGCCTGTACCCTTGCTGGGCTTTTTTTTTTTTCTTTTGGTTCCAACCTGCTAAATTGTGCTGTTCATGTACCACACAGTCAGAAGGATGAAGATCTCCTCTAAAAACCCTGTTATGCTGTTCAGGTTGTTTGAGCTGTGTTCCCACAGCAGCCTGATCTTTCTGTGCCATTTCATCTCCCAGGAGTGCTTCAGCCATTTGTGTGCTTGCCTTTTTTCTTAAAATATCCTTTCATCCTGAAGGCCAAATATGGCTCAAGCAGTGGTGGTACAGACACATGCTAGGAAAAGGAGAAGAGACATAAATTGCTTGAGGAACCATAGGTTGCCTGGCTGCTAAAGTGTAGGGTGTAGTTTACAATGTGCTTTGCAAACACACAGAAAAGTCTTTAATATAAGTGGTCTGCTGTCCTGTCTAAAATAGGAATCATCATATTTTCAGTGGCTTTGGTGATACTGGGGAAAATTGCACTGACAGAAATATCAAAATTCTTAGGTACCATAATAAATATGATGTTAATTCATAAGTTATGAACTAATTGAGACAAAATTACAGTTACATTTTCTCAACAAATCTTAAGTCACAATGGTCTGATTCTAGACAACCACATATAAAACTATAAGCTTATCTTTCAGAGAAGTTAGTGTTCTCTTGTGTGCTCTATTTAGGGCTTTTTGCATTGCTCATTTTGCTAGGTTCAAATTGTGATAAGCAGTCTGATCCTTGAAAAAAGAAACAAACAAAAATCCCAACCAAATGAAAAGCTAACTCAAAGGTCATTATTAGTCTATATAAGTTGAAGTTTCTGTATGTTGTCAGTCCAGTCAGCTAAGCTTATAAAGCAGATTTTAACACAAACAGCTGAAGTAATACTACTGCAGACTCAACTCAAAATGTCCGTACATCTTTAATGTATCAGTGAATGGCCATGGGCAGATAGTCAATGATAAATGTTGATTTTGCTGTCCAGAGCATCTCCACATCTATTTTACATTTTGCTCCATATTCCATAGAACATGGTGTCAGTAGCTCAGGTAACCTTTTGTTTGTGTCTGGCCTTTTTGTGAGATTCAGGACTTTGAAGATCTGTGTATTCTGGACCTTAGAACACAATACACTTAGACTACTTTAAGGGACTGTGAGATAGATTAGCTTTGTTCAGTGCATTCAAAAAGTTTAGAAACACAGTATTCCGATTCAGCTTATAACTGTAGTCAGTTCCTGGTAAAGTATATTTCTTATGGAAATATACTTTCCTCTTAGACATTAAAGCATTATTGAATACTTTAGCTAGTACATAAATAAATTCAATGTCAGGGTTCAAATTTAACCAACAAGAATGTGTTTCTAAAGTAAAGAAGAGATTTAGGTCATAATGTAGTTAATTGTTCTTCTGGTTGCAGATGATGCTCCAAAGCCTCCTTAATTGGTTTTTAAGCATCTTATTGCAGCTTTAATTGTTGAATGCACTTTACTTTTGACTACCAGTGATTCAGTTGGGTGTTGAACAGGTCCCAGTCCATGAGATTGCAGTGTGTGCTCATCTTCCTGAAGAAAAAGGAGACTGACTGAGACCTCACTGCATCTACAACTTCCTTGTAAGGGGAAGAGGACGGTGAAGAGGCAGACACTGATCTCTTCTCTGTGGTGACCAGTGACAAGACCTCTGGGAATAGCCTGAAGTTGTGTCATGGGTGCTGTTCTTTGGCTATTAGAAAAAAGTTCTTCACCTAGGAGGTGGTTAGGCACTAGAACATGCTCTCCAGGGAGGTGGTCACAGCACCAAGCCTGACAGAGCACAGGAAGTGTTTGGACAATAGTCTTGGACACATGGTGTGACTTTTGGGAATGGTCCTGTGCTGGGACAGGAATTGGACTTGGTGATCCTGATGGTTCCCTTCTAGCTGAGCTTATTGTGTGTTTTGAATTATTGTAAACTGAGTTTGTTGCTAGCCAGTTGTTGCTGTAGCAGATTTTGTGCTGAGGCTTGCTCATATAATGAGACTGCAGTAAAAGCACTTTGCTGCTTCTTTGCTCATCTCCTTCTGCCCAGGTACGTCTCTTACAAGTTGTCCTTACTTCCAAAACTTTGCAGTTTTACTTTCTAGTCTTATGGGAACAGAAACTAGATAGTTGAACCATGAGTATTCTAACCATTTGAAATGTGTTTCCAGTTACCATAGTCCTGTGCTAAATGCTGTACAAACAGGGAGAATAATAATGTCTTGTTTCAAAGTAATTTTAATACTAGAGAACAGATAAGAATGAAAGCTGAGAGCCACAGATGGGATAACAATGATGTGTGTGTGGGATCTGGGGTTTCTTTAAGGGTTTCTCTATTGCCGTACAGCCACAGTATGTTTAAAGCAGAGTGTTAGGCAGTTTTAAAAGTTGTTTCTGTAAATATGAGGAAGAACAAAACAAAAGTGCTGGCTATAGAGGCTGGATTTAAACGTAATGATCATAATTTCTTTTGTAAATGAGAGATGAGAAGTAGAGTTGGGATTGCCCATGACCTCCATGTATGTGCAGGAAAAGCAGTTTTGATAGTGAGGAAAAGAGGAACTATGTAGTTCATGAACAAGATTTTTGTGTAATATCTCTGTAGTGTTCTGAGTGGGTGTGAGAGCAGTTAAATTCCAGGCATCAAGACTAGACAGCAGGTACTAAAGAAGTCTGAGTGATGCAGCTGGAGCTAAAACTTCATCAGAGGAGACAATAGAAATAACTGGACAATGTTAAATAACTGGAAAAAGCTGTGATATTTTCAAGTACAAATGGACACAGATCCCAGTCAGCTGATGAAAAGACTTTCTATCCACTGCATTTCTCCCTTTAGTGTAAAAAACTCTGGTAAATCCAAAAACAATGCATTAAAGCTGCTTTCTCATGTGTCTTTGTATGGAACCACTGGTAAAGGCAGGAGTTCAAATTACTCCGCTTATATTATTTGGTTATTGAATCAGTATTCACCCTAACACATGGTCTTTTTCTTTTTCTTTCAGATTTTGTATTTTGTACATACATTGTTTTGTATATACTGTATATGATGACTTCAGTGGGCAGTGAACGTACCCGGGGCACTCGGGACAAAATGCAAATTTCAGCGACACAGCAGACACAACCACAGAAACAAGTAGTACAGGTATGTGTTACTGTATCAACTTCTTTGACTTGAAAGTGAGAATGTAATGATACAAATTTATTTCCTGAGTCAGTGAAAACTGGAAAAAAAGGGAATGAAGCTAGATTTCTGGTCAAGAGAGAAATTTGAATAGGCAGGAGAAGCTTCATTAGATGCATGTTGTGTTCTACAGCATGACTCAGTGTCTCTGCAAGTCACAAAATCCTGAACTTCTTTTGCTGTGACCCCAGGAAGTGAAGTGGTCATCTTCTAGCAGACTAAAATTTTCAGTGTCGGTTAGATGGAAATTAAGTTTCGCCCTACTGCCACTGATTCTTGGCTGCAGTAGTTGTGTGCTTGTCTGGGTTATACAAAAGTGCACAATGTTTCTGCTTCTTGCAACTCAGTATTCTCTTGACAGATACATCTCAAAGTCTCCATTCAAAACTCTCAGTTCTTTGCTGGTAGAGTATGTATCAGTCTAGAGGTGCTCTATGGGGAAATACTGCCTTCTCTTGTTTTTTTGGACTGGTCTTCAATATGGAGACCCTCTTGTTCTGTTCTGCACAGTATTAGTTGTGTGACCTCAAACCTTTGTCATCTCCTTGAGTTGCAGCACTTGGCATAGTGGTAATTCATGCTAATGTGTGGATTTAGAAAATTACTTTCAACAGATGAGTTGAATTTGGTTTTATTTTAAAACAAGGCTGCAGGATTATAGTGAACAGCCTGGCAGAAGTGGTGGCTTCCCTTTTTCCAGCACTGGAGTGCTTTGCCTGGTTGGGTTCCCTGGCACAAGGCAGAAATAGGCAAATGGGAGCAAGTCCAGTGAAAAGCTGCAAAGATGGACTGAAACACAGGATGAATGAGGGGTGGCTCAGGGATCTGGGTTTGTTAAGCCCTAATAAAACAAAGCAAGTGTGTATTCTGTTCAGGTACCTCATGAAAGGGTATAGGAAAGGTAGAAACCAACTCTCCTGAGAAAGAAAGTGGCACAAGCTGGACCACTGGTAATTCCTGCTGTTAAAAGGAAAAAAAAGTTATGGTGAGTATTGTCATGATGTCTCACTGAAAGACTTTTCCAGACGATGGAATTTGCTGATTTTAGGCATTAAGACCTTTTTCTACATTTTGTCCATTACCTTTTGCATAATAGATACTGCTTCGATCACTTCAGTGGAAAAGCTGGTTATTTCTTACACAGCAGTTACATTTTAATGCACCATATATTTTAGTGTTGAGATATCAGATAGACCTTTCTGCTTAGTCAGTCTTTGCAGATCAGCAGGTGTCTGGGGATTTACCTGTTTAATCTGCACTGATTCATTTTTCTGAATATAGAATAGTGTCATTTTCCCAAATGGAGATTCCACTATCATAATATCACATTGATAATCATTTAAGTTATTTAACAAATTACATAATGTTTCTTTTGCATTGCTTCTGGATAATAAATGTGCCATTTTATTGTAAGATCTATGTCTATTACTGTCACTTAATCTTGAATTTTGCACACTTCTGTTTTCTGGTAGTTTGAAGTTTTTTGTTTAAAATTTCTTCCACTCTTATGGAAAAGGTGTTATGTCTTGTAAGGTCAAGTGAAGTTCAGGCGGTCTTAAAATACTACTACTTTCTTAGTCACAATTGAAACTTAATTATACTTTTGGTTAGTATACTACAGCATCTGTTCTAACAATGGTGCCTTAAAAATAAAGAACCACTACTTGCTGGAGAAGAGGACAGAATTTTTTGTGACACTGATGTTTGTGTAGTCATCTTGTGGTTTTTGTTATTGTTTTTTTTTTCCTTCTGAATCTTCAGTTCCATCTGGGTGTAATCCACTGGCATAAATGTGAGTGGTATTGCATATACAAGTTTCTAAGCTGTTTGCTTACACAGGAAAACTGAAGATGCTGTCATACGTTTGTAATTCTTTTAAAATTGGTATGTTGTTGTCTTCTAACGTGGGCTTGAAGAAAACATTTGTTTTTTAAAAAAATAAATCTTGGAGGATTCTTGGTTTTTGGTAAAATCTGCCATCATGTCTCTACAGAAGTTATATTGTCTGAATGTTTTGCTCTGGATATCTTCAAAGAAAATCTCTTGTTTAAAAGTTGCAGTGTGCTTATGGAGGCTGTAATCAGTGAGAAGATGGATCAACAAGATTTAAATTCCTGAAACCAGCAGACATTTTGGTTCTGCTGTCTGCTGAGCTCTCAGCAGTCACCAGGAGCAAACGCCTTTGCTCAAAGCACCACACTGACAGGGTGGCTTCTGTGGTAGGTGGAACTGGGGAGTTCCGGAGCAGGGCCTCCCCTTGTTACACAGCCAGTGACATACCAGGCGCTGAAAAGGTGAAGTAACTCCAAGTATGTAACTGTGTTACAAATGTTGATGCTCTTGGAGCTTTGTCTCTGAGCACAGATGTCACTTTCCTCAACGAACTGGCACAGCTGCACTAACTTTTCAGCAAATAAGCAGCTGGTGGTGTACGTTGGAGTAATTTTTAGACTCTTCTCAGCGTTTATGCTTGGGGACCTCCTCTATAGCTTGTATTTGTGATAAATGCAGAAGCTAAGCAGTCTGACCCTGATTAGGTCTGACCTTGTGAGGCACAGAATTTCATGTGTGTATCCTGTGAAGTAGATGGCAAAAGGTGAGATTCTGTCAGCTGCCCAGGGTGAATCCTTTCTGTCAAAAATTCCAGAGGAGATGATCTTAATTGATAAAGATCTTCTGCGGTCTCAGCAGCCACATTGTGGGTCCTAGCTCTCTTCAGTATCAGCTTTCTCTATATGTGACAGTAGCCTCTTGTCTTTGAGCAGAAGTCAGATAAGGTCCAGGATTTTGTAGTGCACACTGTTCTTTGGTATTTTCTTGGGAGTGCAGTTTGTAAGCTGCCGATGCCACACTTTGAAGAATGACATGTGTGATGTGACATCAATGTTAGAGTTGTTTTTCTCTCAGGGGCAGCCATAGTGTCTTTGGATTTATCATTCTTTACTGCATCTCATTCAGTCTCTCATCTTTTGTGCAAGTTGCCAGTGTGCATTTTTGTCCAGAAATGTTGCAGAAGCACCAGATACTTCATCAATAGCAAGTTCCTTTACCAGTTTTCAGAGACCAGTATTTGCTTGTAAAAAAAAAAACAAAAACAGTGCAGCTGTTCATGGGCAAAGTCTTGAGACATGACTCAAGTCTTTTTAAGTGCTCATAAAACTACAGAGTCAGGTTCTTGTTGGGAGAGCTGTGGTTTTGTTACAATAAAACTCGTAATTCTGGAGTAGTAGATCCTAAATAAAATTAAAAGCATTAATGCTAAAACTCAGTCTTCTCTGGTCCTTCTATGTTACTGTATGGTGGTTTTGTCAGTGTGTGGTGACCTTTAACTGTCTTTCAAATCAATTAGAATGTGTTGAAATTGCTTCTATCCCAAATAGAATATCCCAACATTTAAAACTATAAATGGGAATAGAAAAGATATTGATCCCTTCACCATGGCATCTCTGTGCTTGTTGTATATGTTCATTTTGAGAACCATTGGAAAAAATCAGGGACACTGCTTAAAAAGCAAGGTATACATCTAAAAATATAGTTACTTTTTGTGTACTTTATTAGATACTATTTTTTTTCAGGCAACAGCAGAACAGATTCGCCTCGCTCAGATGATCTACGATAAGAATGACGCAGATTTTGAAGATAAAGTGAAACAAGTATGTTTCTTATTGTACATGTTTTTTTGCCCCAAAATAAAATGCTCTAGAGCTGGCTTAGATTTTGGAGCTAGAGCATCTGTTTCTAGGTTAGGTAAACTTTTTTTCAGAAGGACATAAGTTTAACTAGGAAAAGGTGCTCTTATATTACACTGTAAAGTCTGTTTACTAGAAATTTTATGGTAATACAGCTTGGACTGTATAGTTATATCAGTGCATTTTCCTTTGTAACCCTTAAGCCAAAACTCATTTGTGCTGATATTTCTTCCTCAGTATATCTAGTATTGTCCTGATGATTAATGATTATCAGAATAAATGCATTCAGCTTGTCCACATGTACATGCGCATGAGAAAAATGTCACCTGTATAAACTGAGTTTGCTAATATCTTGAAAGTTTTTCAGGAAAAGTAGAAGTCTAATGGTAGCTTAAAGGTGAATCAAGGTGTTATTTTAAAAAATAAATAATCTGACCTCACAGATCTGTGTATGCATTAAAATGATAGAATTACAGTGTGTAAATGAAATCTCACACCTTTTCCTCTACTGGGTGAGTGTTGGGTGCTAGATAATCAAGCTTTCTTGACATAATTACAGCTGAGACCATTAATTCAAGCAATCCTGACAATATGTGTTTCTGTTTTGTTGTGGCTATTGGTCATTTTGTCTTAGGGAATGCATCACAACTCGTGAAGAACCTAGGAGTATACCCAGGAGGGAAGAATTAGCTTGAATGAAAAACTGCAGCAAAGGATCAGATTTCTTGGTTTCTTTTAATCTCTGAACTTCCTATGAAGCATTATTAAATGCTTTTTGTTGTTCTTGTTACAAACTAGTTCTGTTGCTGTGTCAAAAATGAAATCTTTGTGAAACCAAAGGACCCTCATCAATAGTGCTTGTAGCTGTGCCGGTGGAAAGGAATGAATTAAGTTTTGCATAGAATATGTTTTACCTTCTGCATATGTATTTTTAACTCATGTAGGTTTTGTTGTTTGGATGAAGTTGCTGAATACTCCATGACAGACTTTTTTTCTGTCCCACACTCTTCAGAATATACACCATAAGTTAAAGGAGTGTAAGTCAGAACTAGGTCTCCTTAATCAGCTTCTGACTCTGGTGTGGCCTTATGCTGAAATGGATCAAGGGAGCTAATTTGTCTGAAAAAGAATGTATTTCTTAATCCGGGTGGTTTTCTGGGTGGATCTGTTCTCTGCCATGTCTTGCTATATATCTTTTCTCATACTGGGGTAAAGAGGGGCAAGTTTGGTGGAGAAGGAGATAGGATGATACTGAAACTATTGTGGTCCTTTACATTTTTACACTCATATATTGCTGTATGTGGCAAGCTGCAAGCATACAAAACAAAAAAAGTATGAAAGACTACTTCATTGATTACCAATTAATTTGTGCTTCTTCCTCTATCTTGTCTGAATCCTTAGCAGATCTGTAAAATGCAGATTACTTTATTCAGGATATTAGTTTACTTTGACATGGTAGTTATGCACTTGGTTGTAATTTGTGGTCATACTAGCTCTTACTTTCTTATAGTGGTAATTTAGCTATTTTAACATGTCTAACTTTTACTGCCAGCTTATGGAAGTGACGGGGAAAAACCAGGATGAATGCATAGTGGCACTACATGATTGTAATGGGGATGTGAACAGAGCAATCAACATACTGCTGGAAGGAAGTTCAGACACGGTAAGGTTTTACTTCCATGTTTAACTACTCCTTCTGTTTGCTGTGTTTTTCGGCTTCTAGTAGGACATTGAAAAAGTCATGTTTTGGAAGCTTTCAATTTCCATATCTCCATTCAATTTCTTTTGGAGGAAATGGAAACTGGAGCAGCTTCTCTACTGCATGCATACCTTGGAGAAGGCTGAATCTGGAAAATGTTGTGGGTGTTCAGCTGGTCTATTGCAGAGCTCCTATGCTTTCTTTTATATACAGCAATTTTAACTCTGCAGCCGAACTCAGTACTCCCTCAGACACAGGCCTGTTTCTTGCTGCAGGTTTTGTAGCATAGACCCTCCACAATTCTGAGACCATCACAAAGGTCAATCTTTGTAAATGTAAGGGCAGGCAGATTTTTTTAAGTTATGCAAGTTCTGTAGGTGTGGGTTGCTGGTATTGAAGCTGGAGGTAGTGTCCACATCTGCAAGTTGCATTGATAATGCTACTTATGGCTGGGAAGGATGCAGCAAGATGTTGCTCCTTTAACTGTGTTGCTCATTTGCATGACTTAATTGAGTAACAGGAAGAGGAGACTAAACTATGTGTATACAACAACAGATAGCGTCGCTTAAAAAGTTGCACAGTGAAATTTTTTTACCCCGAGAGATACTAGGAAAATATGTTTTACTGCAGTCGAAGTTTTTGTTGGAGGGATTTCTTACAATTTGTCCTTGAATTAGATTCTATCTCATCCAAGTTGGAAAAGTAACCTGGGTTTCCCTTCTTGATGCTGAACACTCAGTATTTCCTGTGATTTGTCAGGATGTGTACTCCGGCTTATTGTTAATGAGGAAACTCACCCCTCACACACCCTAAATCTGGAACGCACACTGTTCTGACTAAGGGGACTTTCTTTTCTATCCCCTTCTCATTTTTTATCAGAGTTGAGGTCTTCTAAACACAGAAGTCTATGATATTGACAAATTGGGAGTAGAAGAGAGCATTTTGCCTTCATTAAATCTGTCTGGGTAATGTGCTGTGTTCTCTCATACTTCTCATGTTTGCCATTTTTTAGTTGAAGGTAGTTTTCTGGTTGATAGAGAATATTAAACCCTTTCTTACTTTAGCAATTTGTTGTAACTGATCATGACATGTAAAAAGCTTTTTCAACTCATTTATCAACTACAAGTGATACCAATATGTTCTGTTCTTTTGACAAGTCCTTCTTAACCCACTGCTCTTGTAGACAAAATGCAACTTAGAAACAAATACAGAGAACTTGATGGAGTCAAGGAGGAAGGAGTATTAATTGATAGGTGTGTGGAAATTTATTCTTTCTGAAAGCTTGTGGGCCTCCAGTTGAAAGATTTGTTTTAAGGCCATTATACTTGAGAACAGTTTAACCATGGATTTGACGTGAAGCTGTAACCTGAGGTACTACAAATTCTGAATGCGCATTGCCAAATCTCTCTTTCTAGTCTCTCTCTGTTTTCATGCACTTGAAGATTTTTTTAAACTTCATTTGAAAGATCTATCCATTGAACTGAAGGACTTAGAAGAGCAAGGAGTAATAGCTAAAATGTATATTTATAGTTCATTTGGTATTCAGCTAGTTTTGTCTTAGTCTTTTTTCATTTGCTTTTGGAGTTTAAAGCTGTGATCTACAAGCTGTGTGTGACTTAGTCTCTGTAAAGACTTTTTTTTTCGTGACAGTTGCAGCAGTCTGGCTTGGGGTAATTAGAGACTTGTGAATGAGTAGAGAAGGATGTGTTTTTTGCCTAAGACTTCTTACAACCATTTTATGCTCAGCTGTGTTTTCACTTACTAAACTTTTTAAGACAGAACAAAAGAGACCTTCCAGATTTTTATTCTTTCCATGTAAGAACAGGCCAACAAGAATTATTCTGTTACAGATTTTCAAAGGTCAGGCCTACTACTGTCATTTGGGTTGCCTCAGGCATTGTCAGCTGAAATTGTAATCATTTACCTCCTTTACAAAGAGAGACAGCTTCAATGGTTTGTGATGGATCCCCATGATCAGAGGTAGTACCATCCTCTATCTTAAAGGACATGCCTGACTTCTCAAGGCTTTCCTCAAAATTGTATTCTGGGAAAGCACGGATCTGATGCTTTCATAGTCATCTTTTTACTGATCCTTCCTAAGTTATTTTAAATCTCACTCAGGAGAGGCTGCTTCCTCTTCAGCTTTGCAGCCTTATCCAGTTTTGGGTGTTACCTGAAATGGTCAAAGATGTTTTGGCACCAAGCCCATTACTGAAGTAGTATGTTCTGAGCTCTACAGACATGGCTTTTCAGTTGTCAGTGCAGGTATTTTTCCTCCTGTGAGGTATGTGAAACTCTAGGTGTGTTTAAGTGCAGTTACACTGGCTGTGGTAGGTGAAGCCATGTGTTATTTATTGGGGGAACCATCTTTCTGCCTCACAGGTGAGGTGGTAGTGGTCAATCTGCTTGGTTTTGTACCTCTGATCAGCACTGGCTGGACTTTACCAAAGTTGGTTTAGTCTAATGTACTGGAGGTGGAACTGAGAAGTGATATCAGCCTTCTTGGCATGCCATGCCAAAAAATGAGAGAGTAACCGTACTCTTTGTTCTTATTCTCTCAAAAGAGACTCTGTAGTGCTGAGTTTATGAGCTGCTTTGTTACCTGCTTTTTTCGTAGTACTGGCTTCCTAGGCAGCTTGAACTAGCTGGTCATGGCCTGGCACTTCAGGGCTGCTGAGTTGCTGTTGGTGTAATTGAGAGATAAAACAGGACTTAAAATTACTGATAGACGACCTTTTTGTTTGATGCAGGTGCCTGTCAGATGTCATACTTTAGTGCTTCCCAACAATTTGTATGTGCAAATATTCTGATATTAAATATCTTACCTGAGCTGTAAGCTCCTAGAAATGGGGACATACATGTAAACCTCTCTGCCATCTTAATGGTTTGCAAATAATACCTTTTCTTCTTTTTTTCTTCTTTGAAGCTATGGCTCAATAGACTAACCATGCAATTGCATAATATGAGTTGTTGAGCTAGTCTTGGTGTTTTAGTAATTTTATTTTCAACTCCTACAGATACTCCTGTGGAGCTGATAACATCCTTAAATTTATTTTAAAGATTGAGTTTAATATTGAAACAGAAGCCTGATGTTTGGACCTTGATCCATGTCTTATTTATACGTAGCTTTTCCTGTGTTTTCCTGTGTTTGATCATCTGTAGCTGTTAACAGTGGATGGTCTGGCTTATCATCATCAGTTTTTCCATTGTTTTGCCATTCTGTCTTTTGGGGCTTAAATTCTAGTATGCCTGGATAAAAGTTTTTCTTTTCTGTTTGGGTTTCTTCCTTTCTTCCCTTTTTTTGCTTTTCCCCCCCTTAGGCCAGAGATTTATTCTCATCAATCTTTTGTTCAATGATACTTACAAGGGGCTTTTTTTTTTTTCATTTCCCTGGGAGAAAAAGATAGCTTTGTTCATGCACCCTTACAATTTGTGGATATATTTGAGAGGAAAACTGTTGCTTCCTTTGTGGATGTTCTGTGTTACAATAGTATCCAGTCTTTCTTAAACTGGTAAAAATCCTTTTTAGCCAGAAATATTTGGGATTCTCATATTCCCTAAGACAATCAAATTTTAAGAAATGTTTCTTTCTCATCTCTTTGCAAAAATACAGCCTGTGTTTCCATTTATATTAGTGTAGTTTGCATATGTGACGTTATGCAAATACCTGGGTTTTTTCCATGAACTGGAGGGGTGTGGGGCAGAAAGTGTGCATTGAGAGGTATCTTGTCCTTTTTAACTTTTGTGTCTAATTCTATTCTACCCAACTAGACTTCTTGGGAGACTGTAGGGGGAAAGAAGAAAAGTCTTGGAAAGGAAGGTTCAGAAAACAAAGAGAACAGAGAGAAACGAGGGGACAGAGAAGTGAGTCGTGGACGGGGAAGTTCCAACAGACGGGGAAGAGGAGGCAGCCGTGGACGAGAGTGTACGTATAGGGATTAATTTTTTTAAAGATTGAGACGCTTTTCTTGCAGCTGGAACTGGCTGGGCTAAGAGCAAGTGCTTAATGGAGCAAAGTCCATTCGACAATAGCTCAGCGTTGAGGGGATCGTAACTTGTTTGTGCCACAGGTATGCTTGATCTGTCTATGTGACTTGGTTTTGGGATGGTTTATACATGTTCAGAGACACTCAATTTAATATAAGTCTCTGTTCTTGTTTGATGAATTGATCTTGTACAAATAGCTGTTCTTCATGTAAGTTTTAGCATTGCCTCTTTGTAAGACTGCTTGAGAGCAAGTATGTCTCTGCACAGCTGATACACTTTTTTGTTTCTTTTAATGAAAAAATTATCCAGCTTTGACTCCATCTCCTTTTATGAGTGGGAGAACCTGAAGATGTTCTCATCTTCTCATAAGGGGAATGAAAACACTGGGATGATTATTAATCTCTAAATATATTTCTCACATAAATCAACCGAAGGTGAGTTTCTGCAACAGAGAAAATTCATTGTTAGTTGAAACATTTAAAGCTTTGCTACAGTTGCAGTAATACCTTGTACGAAAGCAAACTGATGTTTCCAAGTTAGATAGAGTCACAATAGATCATGATCGGATACATGTTGCTTTTTTTAGCCATGTCTTGTTTGCATTCTCAAAGATGTGCGGACTGTCTGTAATGGCTGTTTGCCAGGCTGATAGATGAGGAAAGAAATCAGAATGGATACAATATGTTTAGCTTTCCACTTATAAGCAGGAAAAATATTTACAATATTAGCCAACTCATCTTATTCATAATTGAAAATATTCAACTATTGTGCCAGTATAGACATTGTGAATTTTTGTAGGATAAAGTCAAGACGAAAAAATATTAATAAAACATGGAGCTAGATTTAGAAAAGTATGAATTAAATCCATCAAAATGAAAGCAAAGGGCATTTTTTTTACCAGAGAGAGATGCTGCTTGTCTCTTTTTGTAAACTGGAATTAATGACATTTCAGATGGTTACCAAATCTTGGTATTTTCTTTCCAGCTTTATGTCTGAGCATTGCTGATTTTATTGCTGCTATTAGGAGAAATGCAGTACAAAGTCTCAGAAATGAGTGTTTCAAGAGATAAGTTTTGTTCTTTTTTTTTTCTCCTTCAAGTAGCCAGCCATTTCAGAGCACCTTGTCTGAGTTTCCCACAAAACAGTTAGGTTGCAGAGCTTTTCTAGTGTCTTACCTTCACCCAGTCATCATCCCTCTGCTTTAAATACAGAGGAGAAATCTGTTTCCATGCTTGTACAGGTATGCAGGGTGAGCAGACAGGAGAAGAGTTAGTGTTACTGGTTATCCTTTATTTTTTCATTGTTGTCAACCAATGTATTGTTTAGGAAACACAGAATGAGGCAGCTATATTTCCTATCTCATTAAATAGTGTAGGCTGCAAAACACGGTACTTGTAGAGGTTTGTCTCCTGACGGACTTTTCCTTCTTATATTTTACTTCCTAATTGTCCAGTACAAAGGAAACATAACTTGCTTTTAGTGAGGCCTCAAAGAAGAGGGGTAATTGAGATCTTTTGACCAGTTAACTCGAGAATTTTGCCTTTTGTTTTGAGGGGTTCAGGTTAAGCAAATGGCTGTGTTGTCT
Organism: Toxostoma redivivum; assembly: GCA_013397375.1. NCBI lineage: Eukaryota > Metazoa > Chordata > Aves > Passeriformes > Mimidae > Toxostoma > Toxostoma redivivum. The sequence continues at coordinate 67,740 of VXBI01002506.1, forward strand.
CATGTATGAGTCTCTAAAGCTTCTCTTAAGCTGTCCTCTCTCCACAGTTAGAGCTGAAGAGAATGGAGTGGACAGCAATCAAGGAGACAGGCCTTCAGACCGTGGGAAACGTGGCCGTGGGAGAGGTGAGATGGTGGCATTGCTGTGGGACTGGCACTGCTTTCATGTCCCATTTGTTTCTTTAAATGCTGCTTCTTAAGCATTTTTTCTTTATCCTTTGATTCCATATGCACTTCGGCCACCTTGTACTGGGGTACATCCCACTCCCTTACCCTTTATTGTTTCTTTGTCTTGGAACAACTTAAAAAAAATTGACAGAGATCACTTCTGTGGTAATTTCCTGTGTGGCAGGCTGCTGTGCACTAGCTATGGAGAGTTGTTTTCCCAGACTGACTCATGCCTTCCTCCTGTGAGTGGGAGTGTGCAGGGTTCCTCAGAATGTACCTTGGCAGCAGGAGAGTAAAGGATTCCATCTGTATGGCTCTTGGGGAAGGATTTGATGTATACTTGTACCATTTCTTCGGGATGGCTCTGTTTGTCGGGCTTGCCTTCTGCATTTGGTAGCCAATCAGAAAAAGAACAAGCCACCTTAGACGTTTTGCTATGAAAAGGAATTTGGCATGGAAGAATTGATGAGAACTGTGGAGAAGGAATACCATAGAGTCTTAGGCATAGCTCCAATCCTGTCCTTTGGAAGAGGTGGGATAATGGACTGCATGTGGAATCAAGTGATGTGTATTCATTTTGGATTTTCACTGGTTGGGTGGAAAGAGGTTTGTTTTTTCTTAATGTCAGAGGAATGAAAATGAGTAACCTGTGTATGTTGTAGATTATGGGTGGATGAGGGTATTAAATAAGTTAAATTGACAATATATATATAGCAGAACTAATGTAGTTAGTGAATAATGCCTGACTCAAGAAAAATTCTGCCTTCAAAGGACTTCTTTCTCTTTGGAATGTTGGGTAACAAGGCATTCAGAGACAGTTGCATCCAACTTCATTGTCTGCAGATCTGCATCTTGAAGATGTGCAAAGATGCAAAGAAGTAACTTCCAAAGGTTTGCATGCAGAAGTGCCTGTGAATCAGCAAAAACCTAATGGTGTGTGCAGAGAAGTAACTCTGCAGGGCAAGGTGTGGTATAGTTCACAGCTACTATTGTTATGTTAACAGTTTACACTTTCAATAGATAGAATGTAAGTCTTGCAGTTATTAATTTTATAAAATAATCCTTTATATTTAAATACAAGTATAAAAGTAGGACTTTTAGCAAATGGTTCAGTGAAACTCAGAGATTAATTTCAAATGCAGTGTATTTTTGCTTTAACCTTACAAACCATACACTGCTTTTGTTGTCAGAACTGTATTCTAGATGAATATCGTCTATCTCAAACTTCATCATCAGATCAAACTGACCAGTCCAGCTGAAAAAATAGAAACTTCAAAGAGTTTCTGTTTATTGGTTTCATGTTGATAGTATTACTATATATCTCTACCAAATATTTTAGACTGTAATGTGAGCAAAATATATTAATGAAGTGTCTTTGGTAAACCTGTTAGCCAACTACAGGATCATTGTATTACAAGTGTGTGTATGGCTGGAAGTACCTGATTAATTTTACAGTCCTAACCCTTGAAATTTGCAGGGAGTTTTAGAAATCTGTATAATTCAGTTCTTATCATTTCAGGGATATGCCACCTTCCTTCTCTGGATATTAGTAGAAGTAATAATAAAAAGCTTCCTGCTATTTCATTCTGTAGTCTTTCTTTTCTGTTACGCAGAATAGTCAAATGGGAGATAACACACTTCAGCTGAAAGTAAACAGATTGCTGATGATCTCCACAGAACCCGGTTTTAGAAATATTTCACGCAGTGTGTGTGTATAGAAATCTAGGCACTAGATATGAAATAAGAGGTCAGCTAATTATCCAAGCAACACACTGTCTCTCTGTTTTAAGCTACCTTCTCAGGCAGGAGTTCTTACTAGCTGCCTTCTAGGAGATTTGCTGGGCCATCATATGTATTACTGCTTCACTGTACAAAAACATAATTTTAAGAAATGATAAGCCACTGAAAATAGCAAAAATTGTATTGACACGGAGCTGATAGTGTGCTGTTTACTGAGGGGGGAAAAACCCTGATACTGAGTATTTGATATTCAGTGTGTAAGGCCCTAGCTTTATCTGGCAGTAGGTCTTCCATTAATGACTGTGTCACGTTCCTCATAACTTTATAGGATAGTAGGTAAATCGAGAGCAATCACCACTGTGTGCTGGTATGCAAGATGTTAGGGAGTTGAAGCATATACAAATTACTGACTGGTGAACAGAATGCAGATATGTATCACAGCATGTGTAACCAGATGCATCTCAGCTCTAATTGCTCTCAGCTAAATCTTTGCTTGTTAGACTAAGGGTGTAAACTTTGTATTAAAGTCAGGGAATATCTTGTTTTAAGATGCCTTTTCATCTGTGCTCCTTTTCAGAACCAAATTTCTTGCGTGAGCTTAATTTAAATGTAAGAAATACTGTAGTGGTGATGAGCAGTAGTTGCATCAAAGTGATTATATTTGACAGTATAGCAAGGACTTGCAACTGTCTAGAATACAATCTCCTGAAGAAATTATGGAGGCAGATGAGTATGTCTTTAGGATTGTCAGCTATAGAAACATTTTCTCAATTGTGTTTTAATCGGCTACAATGTTGTATACAAACTGACAAACTTTACAAACACAGGTTGTTTTTATGCTGTTGGTTTTTAGTGTTCTTGCATCTTCAATTTTAAGTGCCGGTCTGATTCTCCCAGTTCCTCTTCTTCATATTGAAAAGGATGCAGAAAAAAAGGAGTGTAGAGCTAGAAAAGGCTTTTGAAGGTACTGGGAAGTCTGTAGGTATGCGGTGTGAGGAGCAAGTAGCGTAGTATTTTTCTGCTTGCGAGAGAGGACTGAGTAGGTATGTGATAGATATCTGTTAAACTTCTGTGGGGGCATCAGTTGATCATGCCAAGCAAGCATGCAAAAGAGAGAATATTAAATGAGATGGGCAGGTTACAGCTTCAAGATGAACTTAAAGAGTTGGTTCTTCATACATGTAGTGAACCTGAGGAACTCCTTTCAGTAAGATGATGTGGTGCAGAAATAAAAAGACTTGGCATTTCATCCTTAAAAAGAACCATAGGCAAAAAAAGAAAAACCACTAAAGATTTTGTTGTATGTAAATTATCTTTGACTAAGCAAGTCAAAGCCATAAATAGTCAAAGACCAGGAAAGCATCCAAAGAAACTGCACTGTGGTTTCAGTTCATGTGCTCTTCCCTAGATATCTAATTGACCATGGCTTATAAAGGAATAACAGGTAGGTGGGCTTTTGGATTTGATTCAGCATAGAAACTGTTACAGACTCATGTATAGTAATTCTGCTGGTTTGCCAAGACAAGCTAGATTTGTTGCTTGCACTTCTGTTTATCTCTTTACTTCATTATTCTGAAGCAACATGAGCATGCCATAAATGTGGGTTCTGCCAGGACTTTTTTCTACAAAATAGATATAAAAATGAAAGGAAGAAGTGCTATGTTTTAATTCCAACTTTTGTTTTGTCTGCTGGCTGTCTAGGAAAATAAAACAGCTTATCCTTTTCATAGATATCTGATAATAGTCCAGTTTGTATTCTTTATCTCTTTTCATTGTTTTTAACTTAAGAAGTATGCTGTCCTTAAACAAATTGAGTTTCTGTATCCAGAATTGCATGTATAAACATTCCCTTGGTTTAAAAGCTTAGCTCAGTTGGCAGGGTATATCTTGGATTCTGTTTGCCAGAACTAAGAAGGATGTTGTTTATTTCTGAAACATGAATGTGGAGTAGACCTTCTGGAATTCAAAGTTTGAGGTTTGTTTAGTTTTGCTGTGGGTCATTCTGCATTAGTTAAGAAACTTTGTCATTGTACATTTTTAATTTTTGAGATTATCGTAGTTTAATTGTAACAAGTCACCTATTTTCTTTTTAAGTATAATTTTAGGGTTGAAAGTTTTCAGCATGACTTGTAAAAATGCTTTCTAGAGTAAATGCAGTGTATAAAACTGATTAATTGCTTCTATCTTTATGGTGACTAATAAAGACAAAAATGATCTGAATTTTTAAATCCAACTTAGGTGTTCGTTTTTGTAGTATGGAGTACCTAGAATACAAAGTTTCTGTACTAAGCTTCCTTACCTCTTATGGTTTTTAAGCTTTGTTCTGCTGGGAGGGTGACTGGCTCTGCACTGCCAGAGCAGAGACCAGGGCAATTCAGTTACTGTGTAGTCAGAGATAAGCATAAATTTAGAGTGTTGCCTGTGCTTCCAGTCTGCATTTCCTTTTTCTTGCAGCTGTGCTTCAGGCCATTTCATAACCTTGAAGTAACTTCCTCTAGTTTTAACCCTGAGTGAAAATCTGTGTTTTGTAATAAAACACCTGTGTTGCAGTGTAGATTTAGGTCTACAAGCTCAGCAGACTTGATTTTCTGCAGAATAGATTATTAATTTAATGGACTAGCCCAGTCTGAGTTGTGCTTCTGCACGCCTTTCTCATGCTGCCATGAAGTGTGCATTTGCTTTGAGGGAAGAAGTGTTTTGAATGTGGAGAGCAATTCTTGCCATGCATGGATGGTACCAGAGTGGAGAATTGATTATGTGATGAGTGTTTTGAATGCCTGCTGGGTTTTAGTGAAAACAGAAAAACTTGCCTTCTGCCTGGGTTGGGTGTAAGTATTGACCTTTCTAGAATTCATTCAGGAGAAGAAAAATACAATGAGTAAGGCAGCAGGTGACAGTAGTAGGAGACTCTTCTGAGAGGCACATGTCACCCCTTTGGTGACATGTTGTGCTTTCCCAAGAGGTGCGCTGCTTACCAGGGTCTCTTTTCAGGGATGTCACTGAGACTACCAAGCTTCTTGCAGTCCACTTACTATTACTTCCTGCTCTTGTTTCATGTGGGCACCAATGGCACAGCCAGGAGCAGTCTGTGTGGCATCAAGGGGGATTACAGAGCCCTGGGTGTGGCCATAAGGCACTCTGGAGCAGGTTGTTTTTGCAGGTAGTTTTTTCATCCATCCTCCCAGTAAAGAACAAAGGGGGTTGAAAGGGCCAGTTGTATTTGGAGAATCATCAGGTGGTTATAGGCCTTGTGCCACAGCAGGGGATTTGATTTCTCAGACCAGGGGACTCGCTTTGAGAAACCTTTGGTTTGGTCTTTGGGGACTGATGGCTTCCATCTGTCAGGGAAGGGGATGAACATCTTTGGTCGTCATGGCTTCATGACAGGCAAGTTGCACCTGACCAATCTGGTGTCCTTCTGTGATGGCGTGATCGCAACAGTCAACAAGGAAAGACTGGCATCATCTCTCTTGGAACTCTGTCTTGGAACTGGTGCTCTTTGTCACTCATGTAGTGAGATTGAGTGCACCCTTAGCAAATTTTCAGGTGAAACTAAGCTGAGAAGTGCAGTTGACACACCTGAAGAATAGGATCTCATCTGAAGGGGCCTGGATAAGCTTGAGGAGTGAGCCCATGGGAATCTCATGAGGTTTAGCTAGACCTTTAAGTTCAAGATGTTGCACTCAGGTAAGGGCAATCCCAGGCATAAATACAGACTGGGATGAAAAACTCCTTGAGAGGAGCCCTGTAGAGAAGGACTTGGGACTTCTTACAGGGGAAAAGCTGTCATGAGTTGGCAATGTATGCTTGCAGCCTGGGAAGCAAACTGACTTGTGGGGCTGGTGAGGAATGTGAAGGTCAAGCACAGCCTGGTCTACAGTGACTGTGAAATAGTGGAGGTTGAGATCTTTGGGCAGTGATGAGGACACCCAACAAGCTCACTACCATGACCTTCAGAAAGAGCAGACTTTGGCCTCTTCAAAGATCTGCTTGGTAGAGTGCCACGGGATAGAGCCCCAGACGGAAGAGGGGCCCAGGAAATCCTTTTAGTATTTAAGGATTCCTTCATCCAAGCTTGGGAGCAATGCATCCCAACCAAAAGAAAGACAAAACTACCCCAACTGCATGGATGAAAAGGAGCTCCTGGACAAATTCAAACACAAAAAGGAAGCCCAGAGAAGGAGGAAGCAAATAAATGTAGCTTAGGAGGAAGAGAGATGTGAGATTGTCTGAGCAGACTGGATTCTAGGTGGAAATGCTAAAACTGTATTGTTGGTGATAAAAGGAAGTCAAGGGAAAATGTGGGCCCTCTCTGTAAGAAAACAGGACACCTGGCTAACTGGGACATGGAGATGTCAGAGGTATGACATTTTTGCCTTGGTCTTTTCCTACACAATTTCCAGCCATATGAATTATGGAAGATAAAGGCAGAGGCTGGGAGAATGAATAATCATCCACTGTAGAAGAGGATCAGGTTTGAGACACCTTGAGAAATCTGCAGGTGCACATGTCCATGGGGCCTGACAAGATACATCTGCGGGTCCCCAGGGAACTGGAAGAGGAAGTGGCTAAGCCACCATCCATCATATTTGAGTTTCCACTGATGAAAAAAAGAGAAGCATAACCTCCATTTTAAAAGGGAAGGAAGGCAGACCTGGAGAACTAGAGGTCTGGAACTCACATGTGTGCCTGACAAGATCCTGGAGCAGATCTTCCTGGAAGCTAAGTTAAGGGACTTGGAAAGTATGAGATGATAGGTGACAGGCAAACTAACAGTCACAAAAGAAAGAGGCAGGCAACATGGTTGCTAATAGACATCAAGGTTTTTTGGTGACTAGGTGTAAAGGTTTTCTGACATTTATCAAAGTGGGAACTGGTTTGGAGAGCTGATCCAAAAGTGAACAAATATTATTTCCTGGTAGTTGTTGGGTGTTCACTCACTGGAAGGTCCAAAACTGTCAATGCAAAAAAGAGCAGAGCTTGTGATAGCTGGTGAAGAGGACCACAATTGTAGTAGATCTAATTTAAATGCATTTAAATTACTGTGGGACTGTATGCTCAGTATTTGGGTTCCTGCTGTGAATTCTGAAAGCTTCATTTGCTCACTGACTTTTTAGTCACTGTTAAAAAGCATAAAGAGTTTGTAGATACCCTGTGGGTGTTTATAGTTGTTTTGTGACTAACTGCCTTAAAAGACTGTACCTTCTATTTTAAGGCCATTTTAAAATTTTGACAGCTGAGAGAAGTAGCTTTCTTTGCGTGAGAATTTAAGGATATACTAGTGATCTGGTTGTGTCAAAGAGAATATTAGCCCTTTCAACTGGCATCTTGCACTAGTGACCATGATGTATGAGATCCTGTGTTTTGAGTTAGGTGATAATGCAGTGGTGAGCATTCACTGTCCCATAATAATTCGTGTGTTTTCTAACTTTGAATTTAGTATTTTGCTTGGTACTCCCTTTTGCCTTCATTAGAAAGGTTTTTTTGTATTTGTTGATAAAACCTAATTCCAATTTTGACAGAAAGCGTAGACACAGCATTAAGAAGTTAAAGTAATCCACTGGAAATTCAAGTTCAGGATTATCTTTCAAAGTGATCTGGTATAAGAAGTGCCTGGCCAGCTAGTAGTCTAAGACAGTGCATAAAACTTCAGTAACAGCATTTTTTTCTTTTTTTTTTTTTCAATTTCTAAAACTGTTGCTTGTTGATGTTTTTGGTCAGTAGTTTATTTGGCCCATTATGGGATGTATCTTATGTATGCCTGGCTTGCTAAAACATCACCTTCTCTTTAGTGTGCTAAGGTTGTTCCTTCAGGCTCTTGCACTTGGGATACTGGAGTGACTTACCTCCACTTCTAAAATCTGTTTCTTCTTTCATGACAGCTATTTCAGTTATCTCTCTGTACCTAATGTCTGTCTCACTCAAAACTGTTTCTGGTCGACTGTTTTTGTGTTTCTCAGCTCCCACTTGGACTTGTACCTCAGGCTGTCAGAAAACTGTTGATTTTGCTTCTGCACAATTTCCTTAAATGGTGTTTAATGCTCTATTGTTAGTGATTGAAAGTAATTTTATCACATGATGGCCCCTACCATGTCCCCAGGTAAACTTGTGTAGCTGGTTCTTCTCTTGAAAAAAACTTACTGGTCAGAAAGGTAGTCTGGAGTGCTCTGTCTTTGGCAGAGGACAGCAGTAGATTAGGTAGGCTGAGCAGCAAGGTTCAGTGGCCAAGTGGGAGGCAGTTGGGTACAGTGGGGTTTGTTGTTTATGGCACAGAGCACATGGGCTCAGCAAATGCCAGGTTGCAGCAGTTGTTGCTTTTTTCCTAACCTCTGTCTGCCTTCTCTTCAACCAGTTGTGAAAAGAAAGCAAAGAGAAGAAAGTAATGCAGAGATAACAGAGGTGGTCAGTGCCATACTTAAGCTATTCTATGTTCTTGTCCCAACAAAATACTGTGTGTTGCTGGATGGCAATCTTTCCTCTACTTTGATACTTCTGAGAAGTCTTGAAAAAGTAGGTCCAGAAATGTCTTGTAACACTTCAACAGTGAACTGGGGTAAGAGGAAGAATTAGTGGTGAGAGCAGGCAACAGAATGTCATTAAAGTAGTGTTAAACTGGTGTTACCTTGTCCTGGACGTACTGCTCTTGCTCAGTTTGGATGGTCTCCTGAAAGTAAGGACTAATTCTGATCCAACTTCGAAAAGCCTGTCATGGGTAATTCTGATCTATGGACATCAGTGTTTTGGTTATTTAAGGTTATAATTTGTCTGCTCTGGTAAAGTTGCAGTTGCTTAGTGACTTATAATTACCACGTAATTTTGTCACTAAAATAAACATAGTTTTGTTCTCTGAGTGCAGCTCTTGACCTCCTTCTGTTCTTGTAGTACAAAATAATATTCTTAGCCTTCCTCAAAAAAGCCTGAACAAACTGGGTAAGCCCTACATAAAACAGCTAAAAAGATGGGGAAGGAAATCATGCAGAAATATATTACATATAAGAAATAGTAACACTTTTTGTAGACATTTGCTTTGTGTATTCTTGAATAGCACAAAAATTTTCATGCCTTGTTGACGATAACCGATGTGCAAAAATTAGGCTATTCACTGTATCAAGAAGCTCATAAACTGAGGCTGGTAATCAAAATTTGATTAATAAATACTTGTTAATAATAAATACTTGTTCTTGTTAAAACAAGTGAATGTTTCAGTGGATGATAACAACGAAGTTGATTTCTTTGATTTGGGTGTTTTCCTATCAGCAGCTGTGATGAAGGGTGAGGCAGAAGGAATGTGTGATCCGAGATTGGCAAAAGCATTGGAGGGTGGACAGGTGGTCTGAGTCAGAGAAGGAAACAAATGGAGTATTTCAAGTTTTTCCTCACAGATAAGGAGTGTCAGAGAATTGCTTGAGAGATACTCAGGGAGGCTGGGATTCTAGAGCCTAGGCAAGAACGAGACAAAATTCTGAACAATGTCTAAGTTGGCAATAGCAGTGTTTGGGATGAGTCTTTAGGTAATGGCATTTGGAGCTACTTCGTGAGACACAGAGAAGACGGCACATAATTGCAGATCCTACTGAAATGCGTGGTCTTAGATGAATCAAGGCTTGTTTGAGAGTGTTAGGGAAGCAAATTCTGTGTGGGAATTTGGGAAGTAAATGATATTTAACTTCAACTATGGTAGTTTTGTTCAACTGTGGCAGTCTTTAATGTGACAGACTAGTGACTGGCGGCTCCTCTGCTGTTGCTGTTAAATGGTGTTTTCTCTCCTAGGGTTTGGACGTGGCAGAGGGAGAGGAGCGGGGAGGTTTTCAGCCCAAGGCATGGGGTAAGAAACATGCAGAGCACAGATTTTGGCAAGGATCAAACTCAGTGGCAGTATTAATTGACAATGTTGCCACTGTATGTATGGATATTACTGTATGTTTGATAAACCAATATGGATGCAAAAATTGAAAAATCTCTTAGATGGTGAATAGAATATTTTTGTCTTAAATTAGTGTTTCTAACTAGGCACACCTGTGGAATCCTAATGTACGTCTACTCAGTGCTAATATCTCAAACTTGGAGAGCCATACCTGCTATAAGTAGCAGCCACATAGGGCCTTGGATTCTGAAAGTTGTGTGCTACATATAGTATTAGGTAAATTTTAAACCAGATTTATTTCAGTGTAATGTAGATTGTGCAATGAACAAATATAAAACTTGCAAGTGGCAATTCTAAACTTTTTTCTATTTTTGAGGTTTCATGCTTTAGCTGTTTGGACTCATATGGACCTTAAAACAGATTCAGAAGAAGTTACTCAACGGCTTATGAGTTTGCTCTCAATTTTGTTGGAATAACTTGGTTTATAGAAATGTAGCCTCCACTACTTTCACTCAGAGTTTGCCTTTAATGACACTTCATGCAACATCAGTGATGTCATGATGAACTGGAGTCTTGTTCTACTTCTGTAATAATTCTTGTTCATACTTGCAGATGATGAACTGAAAAGAGGTTTTTCTTCACCTTTTAGCTGCATCTGTGTATTTTGGCATTGATGTCAGTAGCGCACTTTGAAATAACCTTAGTGATGCTCTGAAAGGGCAAGATACTGGTCACTTACTAGTCAGCCATCTGCTGAAAAACAAGTTGAGAGAGTCTTATTATATGTATAAACTAATGCTTTATGACACTGGGAGGATTAGGGATGCTGTTAATTGTTTTTTCAGGAATTTATTTGGTTCAGTTTCTCTACAGGAAGTTTCTCTACCAGTCTCTTCACTTTTTTCTCTTCTTCTCTTTTCTCCCTTTTTATCTCTGTCTGCTCGTAGAAGAATTTTTTTATTTTGAAACTAAAATCTGTCAAGATAACTTATGTGGAAATCAAGGTGTTAAATCTGATACAACTTCAGCTAAAAATTATGACACTTTTGCTCACTGAATGACCCATGTGTTCTCTTCCATTTCTTAACTTTCAAAACTTTAGGACATTTAATCCTGCAGACTATACGGAGGCTTCTGCCACTGATGGCTTTGGGACAAAGTCAGAGATCTGGGAGGCTGGTCAGAATGATGCAGATGATGGAACTGGTAAGATGCTTCAAGAAGTGGAAGGATTGGAATGAAGACCTGTAGCAAATTGAAGCTAAAATCATGGTTCTGTAGTGTTCAATTAACTTCTGGAAAATTTGTATACATCTCTTGTGACACAGATATTATGTGATTTTTTAAGTTTAACTGTTGCTGATATGCAGAGCCTGAGTGTCTCTCTGGTGAGAATGAAGGGAGGTATTTTGCAATTTTTTTATTTTAGTACTAACAAATCCTTGAGAGGCAAAGGAATTTGAAGAGTCACTGGAAGAACCTTGTATGTAAAGAACTGTTTAGATATCTTAATACTGCTTAAGATGTCACCTAATATGCTTAAGGAGCATAAGTCCTCATAGAATTGGTTGGTCCACAGGCTTTAGAAAATAGGGTGTGAATATCTAAGAAGAAAAAGGGTATAAAAAGTTTGCAAGTATGAATTCACTCAGTGACACTGGGATGATTTTGGAAGCCCCAGCTGCACAATGCAGAAATGTGTGTCTCTGGATGAAGGAGAGTTCCAAGATCTGCGACTTTTGAAGAGAAAAATTGTTAACTAAAGCACAAGTAGGCACTTGAATTGCAGCCAGAAAGCCATTGACCTGTCTGAAGATCAAGTCAGATGTTTCTTTATGAAGTTTCAAGTGAGAAGTACACACTTCCAGCTAAAGCCAAGAGACTGACATAGTTTGTAAAGGAACCGTATGGCAGTGGTCTCGTGGTGATACAGAAATGAAGAGGGTGGCCTGCTTATGTGTGATGGGAAAAATAGGATACCATGCTGCTTCCTGTGTTTTGTGACAGGAGATGAAGGCAAAGGAAATCTTGTGTTAGAATGGCCGAAGTCTTGTATGTTTTTGTCCTCACTTGGGAGCCACTGAGGGAATTTCTTTTTAACTGCAGTGATGGGTAACTCTTCTGATCTCTTCATTGGTGAAGCCGACTCTGGTGATTTTTCATCAACTCCTGTGTCAAATGTGGAAACTGATCCTGAGGGGCAGAGTGTGCTCTGTTGAGCTCTGCTGTGAACCACTTGAGATGCAGCTTTTCGAATGTGTTACAAGCCACTTCCTACTTTCCAGAGAAGACAACAACAGGCTCAAAGTTTAGGAAGGCTTATGAAGCAGCTGTCTTGTCACTCTGATTGCCTTCTAAACCAGTGTGGAAGATTGGCTTTGAGTGTATTAGTGGTTGTTAATGGGACATTCTTGCCAAATACACTATCTCTCTGAGGAATTGCTTTTTAAATTACTTGGTGTTGTAGCACAAACAGAAATACACCTTTTATTTCCATTCACATTAGTTTTTCAAATAAGGAAGATACCTAATGTCTTAAAAATTCCTTTGGGGATTCTTATGTTGTTGTTTTCTACCTGTTAGCGAGGGATAGGGTTATGTTATCACAAGTGTTGCAGAAGCTATAAGATTAACTAAGTCAAGATCTGCAAAAAAGGTACTAGGAGACTGGACCAGAGGTAGAGGATCACTGGTTTGTTACTACTGATTGCAGCTGTAAGGTTGTAGCTACGTATGACTTGTGCTCTACTATGGAAGTGAACTTGCCTGCTAACTCAGAGTAGCTTCCATGTGCTTCTGTTACAGCAGCCTCTGTCCTGGTAGACATCTCCTTAGTGTTCAGTAATGGAAGAAATATGCCTAGGAATAAGAGTAGCTTGGTGTGGGTAAACAGATCCCTGTAACAGTATGAATGTATCACTGTGAGAGGTGTGCTGCTGACAGAGTGGTGGAAATTCAGAGTTTTGATGTGTGGAATTTCTGTTTGGATGCCAAGCACAATTTTGCTGTGCACATGTCACCAACAACCACACTGGACTTCAATAACACACTTTAAGGCATGCATAGAAATTTGGGAAGCATTGTAGGAAGGTGTGAGAAAGCATTTGGGAATTTTTCCTGGCTTTATCAGATGAACGAATCTTTGAGGTATGAATGAGTGGGTGTCATTGTGAGGCAGTTCCTGCAAAATTACTTGGTTGGTGGAAAACTAAAGTGAGCTAAGTAAATGTGAATGTTCTTGTTGGGTGTTAAGTACCTTTTCATTGCTAATCTTAATCTACTTTCAAATGAAAAAGGCACTATAAGTGACGAAACAAAAATGTCTCTGTAAAGAATGCTTTCTTTTATGATGTTGCTTCTTTAGACAGGCTCTAGGAATGTTTGAAAGAAGTCCCTGGGCCGAAAGGAATCACTTCAGAAAGAATAGGCTTTAAAATTGAGTCATCAGTTTTATCCAAGTGGGTAGCATTTTCAGCCTTGTGATGGAAAGCATCTTGGGGGTTTTTAGAGGAAACTGCAGTTGGGATGGTAATTTTACGGCAGAAGAGACTGCTGGGAAGGAACATGGAAGCAGTGCTAGGCAGGAACTGTGAAATTATATGGGGCTGGAAGTAGAGCATAAAGTGGAGCATGATTTGACTTGTTAATCCCAAATACTAGTTTTCACATTTCCTCCCCTAAATTTACAGTGCTGTTTTGTTAATTACAAATCAATGACCCAGTTAAGTTCCCAATGGGGAGTTAACTAAAGTTTTGAGTGTGGGAACTGTATGTGTATGGAAAAGTATAAAGCTTGCAGTGGGCTTTACAGATGTCAGGTAAAAGTTTATACATAAGGGCAGGAAGGAAAGGCCTCTTTTTGTTCTTTATTACCCAGTCCCATTTCTTAGTTAATCTAAAAAGAAGGTAAGCAATATAAGCTCATGCTATCTACTTGGGAAACTAGTGTCTTTTCATCTGCAGTTACATTAAAGAGGAGATAACTGGGTAACTGCCTAGAGAAATAAGTGATCTTTGCTTATCAAAATGTTTTCTAAAGACAATACAAATATAAACACTTTGTGACATTCTGAGTTATTTACTAAGTAGTTCTTCCTTTCACCTGGGGAAATGAATATTTTCATTAAAAATAAATTCAGTATTTGTTTCTGTCATGTGTACTCTGAAACTGCTCTAGAACCTCCTGCCCTGAATTGTTGCAGATGCCAGAGGCCTCATTGCAACTTGAACAGTGTTTCTAGGTGCACCATTGTGCAGTCCAGTAGAAAAGCTAGCTGGTTCTGTGAACGTACAATCTAGTGTTGGTTGAAATATAGATTGAAGGGCAAGTCTTTAATAGTTCATAATGTTTAAGTCTTAATTTTATTCCAAATAATACAGCATTAGTTTTCCTGCATCCTGATTTATATAGAAATAATGTACAGATGAAAGGCAAAGAAAAGGGACAGATGAAGAGAAATAAAATTACCAATTCTCCTCCAAAAGGGAATAAACTTGAACAATGTGATTTGTCTCTTACCTTTTTTGTAATGTACAGGGCAGTGGGAGAAAATGAGCGCAACTCACAGCAATTCTTATACATAAATCATATTGGAGGTGCTCACTTCTTAAAGTTGGTTGTAAAAATGGCCTCCTGTTCTGGTAATTTACTCACATCTCTACTTTGATAGAGTTTCATAAGTTTCACAGAAAAACTTCCTTTGTTATCTTAGTTATGAACAGTCTTTAATTATTCTGAAACTAAAGAATGGCAAGAAATAAAAAATGAATTAGAGAGTAACTTTCAAGAGGGATAGTTGTGTTCCTTGGAAGGTACAAGAAAGTTGGTGTTTGGCTTTTTGGTTTTGGCAGTTTTGTGTTTGGTTTTTGTTTCCAAAATCTGCTGTAAAAGTCAGAAGGAACATTTTAAGGAAACCTTCAAGTCTTTCTAGACCACAAATCCAGGAGGAAAGAACTAGTAGGTAAGTTTGGCATAAACCAAGTCAAATATATTTTTGGGCTGATATCAATAATTATTCAAAGAAAGGGTAAAAAATCAAATAGTGTGACAGGAAGAGAGGAGAATTGGACGAACATAGCTAAAGATGCATCAAAAGATGTATTCTATTTTTGTTGACTTGATAACTTTCTAAAACTCAGCTTGTTACAAAGAGGAAAGAGTAACAAATAACTATCTAAGTTGAAGCTTTTGGGACAAGGATCCTTGAAAACACAAAGCATAATTTTGACAGAAAAGGGAACTCTTGAATCGTGATCCTTTGCAAAGCTTGGGGGAAAGATTGGGAAGAGGATGCATGAGTTGCAGTAATGCCAAGGTGGATTTTTGGACTAAAAAATTGATGTGCCTGTGGCAAAATCTGACTTAGAAATCCCATCAATAGAAGGAAGACATTCAAAAACTGGATTTAGTGCAGAGAAGAGTACTGAAATAACTGAGAGTGGAAGGATTGAGTGGGGAAGGAAGAGTATTAGCAAATGACATTAGTAAACTTTGCAGCTTGGGTAAACTAATAAAAGGATGAAAGGCTGTACACAGTATTTAAAAGAGTAAACTCTCAGAAACAGTTTTAGAAGAGAGAACAACATATAATTGTTTAAATTGAATGTCAGGAAAACATCACAAGTATTATTCCAAATAGATTTGGTCTCTCAAAAGTGGTGGAAAATACTCAAGAGTCTGACTTGATGTATCTGAGCTCTTTTAGTGTTTATTTTATCAGACTCCAAGCTCTGATTTAATATTCTGGTGCAAGTGCAAGTCTTATAGACAGGCCTTGGCACTCGCTTGTGGGAGATAAATACAAGCAGGGCAAATACTTCGATTTCTTCTTCAAAGAAGAAATACTGGGAGGAGGGAAAGGAAACCAACTGTTCCTCTAAAAAACTGCTGCTTACTGTGCTTTTCCTCCTTTTCAGAATTTCTGTAGAAATGGGTGGATTAGTCTAGAAATTTGAGGCATTGTAGTAGTTTTATTACAAGGTATGGTTATTTATAAAAACATCAGCTGTGGTTAGGGGCCATTTGCTAAAATGTGAGCATGAGATGTTTCAGGCACCTCTGTATTGCTCCACAGAGCCCACACAGAGCAGATGTTACCTTGCTCTGGATCTGCCAAGTAATTTTGGATTCGAAGGTATAGTTGCCCTCTCTTCTCCCCACTCTATGTAGCCTTCATGGTCAGCCCGTTTGCCTGACAGGACTGGCGCCGCTCGACCCTCCTGCCAAAACCCACTGTGGTGTCACAGGGTTCCAGAGGAAGCACCAATGCAGTACTGCCATTAGGACCAGGTGGCTTTGATGCTATCTTTGGGAGGCTTTTTTCTGGATTAATGCATCTCAGACAGTTCCTGGTTCAGTGAAAGGAGATGATTGAAGCAGCAGTCTTTTTGCATTTTGATCCAAAGTGCTGGTGGCACTGCCTTTGGTGTTGGTGTTTTTGTTGCTCGTGGTTGCAGTTAACACAAAGGCCCTGGTTGTTGTTGGGATAACCTTCCCCATACTGCTGCCAGTGGTCAAGGCCTTCAGTCCCTTTATTGCTCTTGCATGTCTGTACCTGCTGTACCTTGGTTTTTGTATCCATAGAATCATTTGCTGTGGTTTTCATATTTCTGCATGCTGCACTGTGCTCCAGTATTTGCCAAATCCACTCTGCCACAAGTTACAGGAAGTGTTTTTTAGCTACAGTGGAAATCTAAAGACTGTTCTGCTATCATAGTAAGAATTATTTATGTTCTAAGATAAGTTGCTCTCTCAGGGGAAGGAATTGTTCTACTCTAAAGGGTTGGAAAGTAGTCTCCACAGGCATAGCCTGGGTCTTGAAATTGTATGTGTTGAAAGTAGGATTGTGGGTATTGTAGCAGGTGTTGTGGTTGTGTTTTGTACTGTATGAATTTGTGTGTGAGACTAGGGGATCCTCTGGGAGAGTTAAGTAACCTCTTGCTGTCGTTGGACTCACAGGAGGAAGTTCTTCCAGTGTTTGGGATTAATCACTGGGTGCAGATGTGCATTCATGTGAATTAAGTCCAGTACCATAGTGGCTAAGAAATTCCAGAAATTAAGGGCAGGGCAGATGGAGGAGTGGTGGTCTTTCCCTCCCAAAATTTTACCTCTGCAGGCCAGTTTCCTAGAGCTTCCAACCATGTTTCCAAATATTTTCCAGCCTCCATCTCCTTGCTTTGTGTTCCACTAATAATGAAAACAGGATTGCTTGTAAAGCAGAAGAATTGAAACACAATGTTGTGCCTTTAACTTGTACTTGTTTTCGTTCTTTCCCTAATTATAATAGGAGCATGGAGAAACTCAATAGAAGAATGGACAGCAGAAGACTGGAATGAAGATGTAAGTGCAACTGGTTGGTTATACCAATTGATTATTTATTCTCTTCAGAGTTTGTGTGGTTTTCAAAAACTACCTATTTGAAATAACCCATTATTTCAAATTTATTTTCAGAAGAGTGAAAATAAGTCATCCCTTTTGCTTCCTCCTGCAAGGTGAAATGTCAGTGTTAGTCCTGGAAATGTGTGAATGTTTCATGTAACTGATATGGAATCTCCATCCTCACCTAATAACAGGGATTGTATCATTTGAGAGAATTGAAAGAAACTCTCAAATTCCTAGGTTTTCTGTATGAGTTGATGTCATCGAAAGCTGACATATTTTAAACCTGTCCTCGGTTTCTTCAGTTTGTGCTAGAGGTGGACTAAGTGGTAAGAATGGTGGAAATTTATGGGCTATTCTCACCCCTGTTTGATGGTGGTACAGTATGTGTCATATGGGAGGGTTGAACAATGCTGCCTAGGGATAGAATTTGTTTTAATTAGTTACTACAGTTGAGTAATTTGCAAATGTTTTTTGAAATCTCTAGCCCATTGTTTATTTTTATTAATTTTGGATCCTGGAGAAATCCCTATAACCTAGGAGAAAGTTTTTTGTCTGCTAATATTCAGAAAGAGTGAACAAAATGTCAAGATGCAGATACATTAGCCCAAAACATGGACCAAAAAAAGGAAAAATATGTTACTTCTTTTGTTCTAAAAATAATTGCGTTCTATTACAAAACATATTAGTGTACTGGAATCTGCCTTGCAAATTTGAAGGACCATTATTGAATGTGGGCTTTTGTAGGAGGGCTTTTAGTCCCTCCTCCAGGGCCAGATGCCATCTAGTGCCTCAGTCAATGATTGGGAAGTAAAACTAAAATAATTGCTTAATAAAATGTTTGTGAAATACAAAAGGTATTGGAATAGCATTTGAAAGTAAACCAGTCATGTGGTGAGATTTGGACCTCTTCAAGATTTGACCTGGTCCAATGAAAAATACTTTAATATAGCCAAGTATCAATTTGTTTTCTAGGAGTAAAGACACAGCTTCAGAAGAGCAAGGGCCTGGTGTCTGGAAAACAGCAACTCAAAAGTTTTCAGGATTGTAGTGGATAATGAAAAACGAAAAGCTAAGCATGAGCTAATGCAGTATCAGAAAAGCTCCTATTTCTAGTCTTTTTGCCTGTTGGCACTCTTCCCCATCTCTTATTCATTCTTGAGTTACGTTTCAGTATGTGGATGCTCCTGAACTTGATTCTTAAGTATTAAATCCAATTTCTCATTGGTTTTACAGATGAAAAATTGTGTATAACTGAAAATATCTGATCAAAGATGCTTGAGAAGGGAGATTTTAGTTTAGAGAATCTGAAAGGGTTATTTTAGGAGCATATGATGGACTCTGGTTTTAGTCTAGCAGAGGTGTAGTATGAATCTGTGTCTGGAAGATTGATCCATGCCATTTAAGCTTGTAAGAAGCAGTTCTAGTTGTATGACTATTGATTAAAAGAATCAAGGAAGCTGATATATTTGCTGTCTCCAGGGAAAGACCAGGTGTTTTTCTAAAGAATATTTCTGTTTAAATGTCATGTTCTCTAGTCAGATACAAGTTGTGAGCAAGTGAGTGAAATTGAACATTGTTTGATCCAAGAAGAATTAGGTCTTTGTGACCTTATAGTTCTGTCTGGTCCTTACCTTTTGTGGTGAGTATTGAGCAAGTATAATAGGTTGTCAAGGTGCTATTAAATAGAATGGGAGCTGCTTGCAGTGAAAATAGGAGGTTGTATTTTGTTAAAGGGATATTCATATTGTTCGTGAACAATGAGCGACTAGACAAATATTGAGGTACTTTAGGTGGCTCTGGATTTTGCTCTTAAAATTGTGATCATGCTCTCCTGGCTAAAGAAAGTCAAGTTTAACTATGGAAACTATTTTCTGGAGACAAACTATTTAAAGAGAGAAATAGAATAAATACAAATTGCCAGAAAGTGGGTGATGGCAAATATTTTCTGTACAGTGTTGGTAGCACTAGTTGTTATTTGAAACCACAGAAACACTTTTTTAAAAACAGAAAAGGAAAAAAAGGGTTTTGATAGAAGTGGTTTCTTTACCAGGAAGCAGCATGAGAAGTTGTTTTAATTTCTTTACCTTTACTACATCATACCAAAACAGTAATAAGCTTTTTTTTTTTTATTTCTGATTTGTTGATGCTGAGTTTGTGTGCAGATGCTGGAGTATGTTTTCCTCTTCTCCTTACCATTCCTGTGCTCCTTTGGGAGCTGATAGCTAGTAGTCAAGTGCGTTGTATGTTTGGTGATTGGAGAATGATTTTATCATAGGAGCAGGAGCTGGAAAGCACGAACATTTCTCTGCAGATGGAGGACATACCCCTGTGAGGCCAACACCGACAAATGGCTCACAACCATTCGTTCTATTCTGGGAAAATGCCAGAGCCTCAGTGAAAGATTTGTGAGTGTAGTGTGCAGCGAGCATAATGGCTTGATCGGGAGCTGAAAATACTACTTGTGAGAAATACTAAATACATCCATATAATAAAACTTTTCAGCTGCCGCAGCACGAAATACATGTTTTGACAAATGCCGTAATCCTTGCAGAGTCCTGAATTAAGTGCTTGATTGGACCTTGTGGCAGTGAGTTTTCCACAGGGTGTAGTGTAAACCTCAGTATAACTGAGCTGGTAGCCAGGGACATTTGTTTGCATGCTGGTTTATCTTTAGAGAGCATTTATTCTCTCACACATCAGGCATCCATTTGCATTGTCACAGACATCCTCAGTCTCCTTAATTTGCTGAATTTTGGGGGCATTCATCGATGTTTGTCCATGGTTAGTCTTTTCCTGGCTTATGTGAGTGTAAGCAACTGTTGACATTACCAAGAATTTAATATTAACCAAAGGACTGCAGACCATAGAGTGCTGCTTGTGCCATTACCTGACCTCCTTGTGCCATGTAATGCAGGAATATCATAATACCCCAGAAAGTATGGTACACATTGCTCTAAAATAAAACACGTGATGGGGAAAGTGCTGAACAATAGAGGAACAGCCTTTTTAACTGAAGTGTACTTAAGTGGAATGTTCTTTCTTTGTTTCGATCAGTACAGAGTTGTGGGCTGTCAGCATTAATCTCAGGACAAGTGATCCAGAAATGAGGGATTAAAGTGCATTGTGTTGGCAGCAAGGGAAGGGCAAGAAATGGAGGGAGGAACTGTGGTAATACTGATTTGTTCATGGCCTCATGTACTCCTTGCTAAAGGGTGCTGGGAGAGTATGTGAAATCTCTCTACTCTGCCTCTGAGTGATTTGCTCCCAGTCAGCCCTCCTGTGCTCGTCTTAAATCAATAGTGTTTCATAGGGGGTCCCTGTCAGATGTTCATGTTCAGGGATACACATGCTCTCAGTAGAAGTGCCTGTGGGGTGGCAAATGTAATCAGCTCATGTCCATGATGTCCTTTAAACTGAGCTGCTAGAAATGTATGCAATTAAAAATGCATCATTTCCTAGAACAGCTGTATCAAATGGCACATTCTAAAGGTGTTCTTTCAGTAGGTCAGTTATTCTTCAGTCAAAGACAAGGCTACCAGAGGAATTAAGGATGATTTTGTGAAAATTAAATTTAAAATATAACCATTGTAGATGCATATCTCTGCCTTCCTAAAGCTAACCTGTACTGGCTTAAGACCTGTTCTGGTTTACAAGTACTCCTGTCAATAAAAACAAATTAGCCCTAGGAAGTTGTAGCTGTTCAACTACTACTTTTTAAACAAGAAAAAGTATTAAAAAATCCAATCACAGGGCAAATCTCCTGTGTTCCCCCAAAGTCCAAGCAGCTCCATTTCCCCGGGTGCCTGTGCAAGTATCTCTCTGTATTGTAACAGCATGGTGAAAACAGTGCGGCTTTCCTCTGTGGGTGCTCTGACTTGTTTCCTGAGTGTCAGCATGGCCCTCATTTTATTCTTGTTTCTGAGCTCCTGTTGTCAGAGCACTCAGTTAAAGACCTTATTACCACTTCTAACAGAGCTGCCAAGAAGGACCCATGAATGCTGGTTAACTATACTTACCTATACTTATCTGCCTCTGCTGGTGGTGGCAGCCAAAATGTCAGATGCAAGGATACATGGAATGAATGGGAGCAGTGTAATGTGTTACCCTTGTGCAACAAGATTCATCAGAGTTGCTCTATAGTGTCATAAATTGTCTGCACATTGATGGAAGAATGGCTGTCACATTAATTACTTTCTACTGGTGTATTTCCGTTAAACAGTTTGCCAAGCTGATGTAGTTACATTGGTATACTGTTCTGTGCTGGTGAGTATTTTCAGTAGGTCAAATTTCCTAACCCAGCCCTCTAATTTAAATAGGTACTTGATTCTGTGGAGAAGATTTTACTGAAGTTTGGCTTCATGTTTTTGTCTTTTTAAGCAGAGCTTCACAGTAGCTGTTTGTAATGGTAGTTTGACTTTACTTTTATCTTGAAAGTGCATGACCAAAATGGAATTTCTGCAGATGTTGCAGCAGGGAAGTGTGAGCATATAAAACTCTTCCCCCATCTCTTTTTCAGCTTTCTGAAACAAAAGTCTTCACTGCGTCTTCTGTTCCAGCTGAAAATCATGTGACTCCTGGGCAAAGGTAAGCTCTTCTTCCATGTTTTCCCTATGCTTTAAAAACCTTCTCATTGATTAAGCAATGTTAGCTTGCACAGATAAAATATTGAATAAAAACTCTGTCACAGATTGGCCAAATTAATCTCAAAATTGAAAAAGCCTTGCTTGCAAATTGTTGTTTCTGTGAGTTCCTGAGTTACATAGTTTTGACTGTGAAAGTGGAGACAAACTTACCAAATATGTGAGCATAACACATCTTCTGCATCAGAACTGCTTACATGCAGAATGAAAAGTAGCTGGGAAGAAAACTTTGCTGCTGAAAAGGAAGTTCTGGCTTTAGTGTGCAGGAAATGGCCTTTGTAGTTGCAGAAAGCGTTCAGAATGTAGTGCTTTGACAAATGTGTTAAATGAAAGTGTGCATTAGCAAAAAGGTGAATTCCCTGGTAAACATCACAAGCCTTTACTCATGATAGAGGGTTAAGATCAAGAACCAAAAATATATCTATATCAGTTACTGCCTTCCTTTGTTTGCCTTTGTCTTCAAATGCCTTGGTGGTGATGTTGTGGAATGAGCTGCCTCCATTAGCCTCATGTTCCTGGAGAACACATAGAAGTTTAGTGATGGAGACTTCAGTAGGGATAGCATGAGATCTGAAGACTTAATAGGCTTATGGTCCCAAATGTCCTGATTCTGCTGCAAAAATTTCTATATAATATGGATGTGATTTGCGTGAGGCATGGTGTCAGGTAGTGTCTTTCTTGGTTAAAGGTTGTATATTCATATGTTTTTTGTTCTGTTCTTCCAGTGGATGTCCCTCATTATGTTAGAAAATGTTTTAGTTCATCCACTCAAATTGGGGTGGGATTTTTGTGTATGTTACTTACTGGCAAAAAAACTCCCTTCTCTCTTTTGTATGATAGACAAAAACATTTGAAAAGGCTGGTAATCAGTAATAATTCTGTTGCTGGGATGGCAGCTTTAGTATTGTTAGTGCTTTCCTCAGTATCAGTGTAGTTTAATCACTGTGTTCATTCCAGCCACTTTGTCTTACAGCATTGATTTGGTGACACTGCTTCAAAAGCCAGTGGCATCTACCCAAGAGACAGAAAGCAACTCATTTGAGTCTTCCCAGCAGCAGACCTTCGGCCAAGCCTTAGTATTCACAAATTCTCAGCACAGCACTCAGATGGCATCAGGAACAGGCAGCTCCAGTGCTGTAAACTCTTATTCTCCTCAAAGTCTGGTAAAACTATCTTACACTTTGTAAATAGTATGTTTTCTGAATGTTGTTCATTAGTAAATACTTCAGGTTAAACAACTTTTCCAGTGCCAATCATTTAATGGTATTTGGTATTTGCTGAAAAAGAACTATTAGTAAATCTATTGTATTTTAAGATGCATGGGTTTAAGTGAGTATTATTGTGATTACAGTAGTGAAAGTTTTGCTGGTAATTTGTTAGTAGTCTAGGTTTGAAAAGATTTTATTTGCTGCTGGATAGCAGCTGTAGACATTGACCCTATGATTATGTTCTATTAGTTAGAATATTAACTCCACTTACTCCCCTTTTCTTTTTTGTCTTTTGGTAGTCGGCAGTACTTTGTTCTGGCTTTGGAGAACTCAGATCCTCTAAACTGGCAAACTCGACTGGTTCCCAAATCTTAGACCAATTGAAATCACCAGGATTGGGTCAGTTTACCTCTCAACAAACCAATAGCAGTTCGGCAACCACTAGCACAGTTGCTGCGTCATCCTGGGATCTAAAACCACCTAGTACTCAGTCCTCAGTCCTCAGTCAGTTTGGTAAGTGTTTTGACACAACTTCTTCTCTCTTTCTCTCTATATTAACCAGTAAGATTTCTTAATCCCAATGATAGTTGAAAATTACTTTATTGAAAGACTTTTTCTAAAAAATTGAATCCTAGTAATACGATTACTTGCAACATTTTAAGCATTATGTTTATTTGCTGGTAATACACATCACAAGTATATCATAAAGTTTTGTTAAGCTTAAGCCTATCCATAAATGTCATTACATCCTTAAAGTTATTGAGTCTTCCAGGTAATGACATCTTTGATTTAGTGTGCTTGAATATATACATGGAACTTTGTTGGTGACTGTTCTTTGACAAAGGCTGGAAAATATTTATTTTCGTTGTAACTATACTGCTTTTAGCTGAGTGTAAAGTTGTGTACTTGTATTTTGTAATTTTTTTCCCAAATTTTCTCTTCTAATCATGACATGAATTTTGAATAAGTACTATGTAATTTCTTCATAATGCGCATCACGCCTCAGTGTTCTTTCCCTAGTGTGCTGTGAATGATTTAGGTTACTTGTTTTGTATATTTATAATTGTCTGAATTTTTCATGTAATTGAGTAAAATTAGTAGCAACAGTGAAAATGACAGAGCCTTATTTTCTGCAGTGTTGTTCCTAGCATTGTCCTCACTGTGAAGAGGATAGTTCTTGTCTCTCCTGTGTGTGTATATGTTTATGAGTAGATAAGCAGCCATTGGTAGCAATTACTATCTTTGACATGCAGAAATTCTAAAAAAAAAATGTGTACATTTTAATACTTTATAATGGACTTCACCAACTGAATAAAAACCCCATTCACACTGGAAATGCTGGAGGTCTCTGTAGTGGTTGACCAGTGCTTTAGGTCACTTCATGGCTTTCAGCATCCAAAAACAATGGAAGGGAAGACTGGGGAAAAAAACAGTTCATGTCCAACTTTGCTTTGACTCTCAGCTATTATGAGATGGTAGAAGACTTTCTATTTTTTTTTTTCTTTGCAGGGGAAGGGAATCCTAAATCATAATACCTCTAAATTGCAAAAGCTCTTAATCCCTTTGAAGTAGTCATGTTCTGTCAGCACAGTTAATTGCAGTGAAACTTGACATGTTTGATTAAAATAATCCATAACAGTTTTTGAAGATTAATGTGTGTGATAATATTGTGGTTGTGTAGATATGTTTATCATCATATTTTTGGAAAAAAACGAAATAATACTTGGCCACAGCTGTTTATTTAAAGTAGTTGTATCAACTGTTGTCCTTAATAGTGTTAGAGTGGTAATCCATGTGAAACCCTTGTGATGTCTGAAAGGACTTGCAAATGCTATAGAATCATAACTATTAAGTGTCACCCAGATTCTTGCATAAAATGTAGAACCGTAAAGAGCAGAGTTCAATGCTTTAATTTTTGATATTTTTTTTTTCCCAACACTGACCAGATTTTAAATCCCAGCCTGAGCCATCTCCTGTTCTGAGCCAGCTGACCCAGCGGCAGCAACAAATGCAGGTGGTTCCTGTTCCTCCTCCTGGGCTGGAGTCCTCCCAGGTAAAACTCCGAGAGCCATCACCAGTAGACACCTCTACAGCTGTTAGCAAAATATTACAGCTCCCTGCTATCTCTGTGGATAACCAGGCAGTGACTGTTCATCAAACCCAGCAGAAACAGATCAAACCACCAAAAAGGAGGATAACTCCAGCATCCAAGGTGAGTATTTGAGTGGTGGTTTCTCATTAGTAAAAAAAAAGCCACAAAAACTTGTGTCAGCAGTGGCATGGTCTGTAGGACCAGAGCAGTGCCTATCCTCCTGTACAGGGCACTGGCGAGGCTGCACCTCAAATCCTGTGTCCAGTTCTGGGTCCCTCACACAAGGAAGATGTTGAGGGGCTGGAGCATGTCCAGAGAAGGGAACAGAGCTGGGGAAGGTCTGGAGCACGGGTCTGAGGAGCACCTGAGTGAGCTACAGGGGCTCAACCTGGAGAAAAGAGGCTCAGAGGAAACCTGATCACTCTCTAGAAGTGACAGTGTAGCCAGGTGGAGATCGGTCTCTTCTCCCAGGAGTGACAAAACAATAACAAACTGCCTCAAATTGCACTAGGGAAGGTTTAGATTGGATATTAGGAAAGATAATCACTGAGAGCATTGTCAATTACTGGAGCAGGCAACCCTGATAAGTGACAGAGTTACCATCCCTGGAACTGTTTAAAATATGTGAAGACGTGGTGCTTAGAGACATGGTTTGGTAGTGCTGGCTTTAATAGTCGGATTTGATTGTAATATTTTTGTCCTAAATGATTCTGTGATTTAAACATAAATGATTCTGTAATTAGATTTGGTATATGTTTTATGTAAATTGCTAGGAGAAGGAGAGCAAAGACCTTGGTGTATTTCTTATTAATGAAGCAGGAAATACTAAGCTGGATAGTTATTAGGTCCAAAATATTGTGGTGATATTTTTTGCAAACATGTAGCTGATTGCTCTGTATGGAAAATGGCTGTTGCTGAGTGAATTTTAGGTTGAGTTAGTAGCCACAATATGAATATTGGTGGAAGGGGTAGGGATGTCATAGATGATACTTTGTTATTGTGGAATAGTATGCTTTAGTCCTTCAGTTCCAGGTTAGAGCAGAATCAGTGGCTTAATTTCAGGTTGCAGATGTATGCAAAGGAATTAAAGCTTTTTTTCTTCCTTTAAGATTCCTGCCTCTGCTGTGGAGATGCCTGGATCAGCAGACATGACAGGGTTAAATGTTCAGTTTGGAGCTCTTGAGTTTGGATCAGAGCCTACACTCCCAGAGTTTGGATCAACTTCAAGCAGTGAGAGTACCAGCCAGGCGATCAACAATAGCTTATATTCAAAATCTGTAAAGTATGTGTGAGTTGCCCTCCTACATTCTCAGGTGTTCTTGAAGGGGGTCAAGTTTGTGCCAAAAACATCAAGACAGGGTTGCAATATAATGAAAGGGGAAAAAATATGATGACTTGTTTTCTGTGGACTGTATCTTAAATGATAAATTTCATCTGTAATGATAATCAAAATATCCCTGGATGGGTAGATGCAAAACTGGAGATGACATGAATATAAATAACCTTTTAATAAGCTATCCTTTATAAAATTTCTCATGTTAAGTTGCCCTGATTTTCACTGGGGGTTTGTTCCTCAGTACCCATGTTTTTCTCTGTCTGATCCAGCAGAGTTGACTTTTGTGCCATATACGGGTGTTAGTAGATTGGCACCAGGTTACAGATAAGTTGCTCCTTTAGGATGAGAAAATGAGAAAAGAAGCTAGGCTTTCTGTATGCAGAAGCTCTTACTGAAATGCTAAAACAGACAATGATAAGTGCCAGTGTACCAGTAAACCATTTTTAATTCCTTACTCATTGAAAAATCGACATCAGTAAAAAGCTTCTTGAAGTTAATTCAGGAATATTAATAAAAATGAAATTTCACACAACTTCTAGTTTTAAAAATGATATTTAAACTAATTGGAAAATAAAACATTCCTGAATGTATTAAATTATTTTTTAGCTCTTTGCATAATTCATTCTGTAACATTAGAATTCTATTGTAAAAAGAATCCTATTGTGGTTATTCATCATATACCAGACTTTATCAATTCTGCTTATTTAGAAAAAGACTATGATCGTTAATTTTTCCATGGAAAAGGATGAAATAACATGACTGAAAAGTGCTTTTGTGTAAGTTCTTGTCTCGGTTGGGCTGGAATGAGGAAGAGGAAGGTGAATGGTGTTTAGTGCAGCTGATATTTTGAAGTGGTGATTAGTGAGGACCAAAGCAATATTGTAATTTTTTTTACATTCTTAGATTTTCTAATATAAGTAGTGTAGATTTTTCTCCATGTTTAAGGTAGCTCTAGATAGCTATATAGGAGCTGATATCTTCATGAAGATATTTGAAATACTTACCAAGATGATAACTAATTTCTTTTTCCAGTGATCCTTTGAATACCTCTTTGCCAATATCCAATACAGTACAGGACGCCACCTACACAACCTCTGCCATCAGCTCTTCCAGTCTGACCTGCTCATCCCAGAGCACTAGCCCAGTAACAACTTCCTCCTATGACCAGACTTCTGTGCATAGCAGGATAGCATACCAAAGCTCCATGGCTCCGTCTGAACCAACCGCTGTTGCAGTTACAGTAAGTTCATTACAGAAACTGGAGCTCAGAAAGGGGGAATATTCTTACCTGTGTTAGGTTTGTATTCCCCTGATACATTAATGCTTTAACCAAGCCAACTGGTATTTTTGATTCCTAAGCCCACCCTCTTACTTGTTTTTGCTTTTCCTGGTGTATAGTCATTTTTGGTAATGCTGTATCTGGGATATAAGAGCCTCTGATTTTGTGGGTTTTGACATCTTGAATTGTCTTTTGACTTTTTTTTTAGTAACACTTAAAATTCTACTTGAGTTTCCTTCCCTGGTGCTAAGGAACTGTCTCTGTATGCAAATACTAGTTATGGTATTTTGTTGTAACTTGACAGTTTTTATACAAAGGTATGTTATCTACTAAATTTATATGGCAGCTAGCAGATGGATCCCACTTTTTTTTTTTTTTTTTGGCCCCTCCAGCATTACATTTCTATTGTATTTAAAAACTAGTGGGAATTAGTTTCATGTGTTATTTTAATAAACATAAGGACAAATCTAATATAGGACAAATAATCTCTTGGGAGATTCAGACACACCTGCTCTCTTTGTATGTGGAATGTAGGTTTGTTTTAAAAGAACTGAATTTATTAAATGTGTTAGGAACTTGTGAGAGTTTGTAAGTGTATTTACTTCTGGCCTTTGTTATGTGTTGGCTCAGTCACACTTGTCTTCTGCACGAGCTTGTATTTACTGGTGAGGATCAAGCATAGACTATCCACTTCTGTGCTTCAGCGCTATCCAAAAAACAACTGGTGCCTCTCAAGTCTTATCTTTCAATGGAAAAAAATTGGCGTCTCTGTGTAACTTGGATAGTTAAAATTGTGAGTTACATTAGATCAAAAGCACAACCATTTCCTATATGTTAATGCAATTCCTTCTTTCATATTGGTGTGAACCTGAAGTTTGTTATATACAGTATATGGGAAGGTCTGCTGCTGATGGGTGTATTATGGGCAGTGTATGGGTTTCTCTATGTTCAGGACACCTTGCACTTGAGACAAATTTATGATGTAGTTTTTTTCAAGGCAGTAAAAATTTAATTTTCTGCCTTGCTGTTCAATTTAGTATGAATATAGAATTTTGCATGAAGCATGTTCGATGTGTGATTCAGTCTGAACGTTTAATATTTCTCTAAGATGATCTATTAATTAATTTCTTCTTTGTTTACAGAACGGGCACAGTGGTGTTAGGACACAGGCAACACTTGACAGTAAGTTTTTAAAGCTTGGTTGAGCACAGGACTTTGTGTTTGTTCCTTGCTACTTGCTGTGCACACAAGCGTAGCAGTAACATTGAGTTTAAGGTTTTCTATTGTTCTCCATAACTAATTTATGGCTGACCCATTTGACTTTATTTGTGCTTACATAAAATGCTGCTTGCTTCTTGACTACAATTGAAATAGGAAGGCAAGTCTATTAAATCTACAAACCTAAACAGCCTTAGAATTAGAGAAGCTGCTTTGCTGCTGGTTTCCTTTTGAATTTACCTGCCAGAAATAATTTAATATAAAATAAAAATGAAAAATTAAAAATAAATACCAAGTTTTTTAGCAGTTCTTCCAGTTCTGAGTTGGGAAGCTGCGAATAGCATTTAACTGTAGTGAAATGAAGTCACATTCTTTGAGCACACCTCTCCCTAGGTATAGTTCTATCTCTGCCCTGTTAGAATAAAAGCCTGTGGGGAGTAAAGAGAGAGACACATTCCCTGTTCTGAGTTTCTTGATACCTTGCAGACAATACCTCAGTATTGACTCTGGTATAGGTGTTAGTTTCTTCATCTTGGCCCATTTCTAATGTAGCATGGATGTGTAGCAGGCCTGCAGCTCTCTACTTGGAGTTTAAATAATTAAAGAACAGTACTCACTCTTCTGATCTTTGTGCTGGTCTGTGGAAGTTTTCGAGGACAGCGGTGTGAATTAGTGTCTTTTGGAATTCCAACCTCAATTTTAGGTCTAACCTCCTCTTAAACATCTCTGCAGGTAGGACATTAGTGGGACAGTGTTTTGTTAGTGCCAAGTTGGAAGTTGAAAGAACAGGAGTTTGTATTCCAAGAATTACTATGTAAAAGATTGACATGTACAAAGACACCTTTTCAACGTGAAAACTTTTGTAGTGTAGGGTACAGAGTTAATAAACAAACTATAAAATTTACTACAGAATCTGTCCTTTTTTCTACTCACAAGACAAAGATCGAGAATTTCTAATACTTTTGTATTCTGTAATGGCTTTACTAGTCTCTTTTCCTAAGCCAATTCTCCTTTGAGAGCATTTCTGTTTTCTTCTTCCATTGAGTCTATTTTATGCATCCAAATGATTTTGAATTTGTCCTAACTTTTGTAAGTACTTTTTCCCTTCTGTATGTGCTATAATGTTCTTAGTTTTTCATCTCTCCTCTTTGCTATTTCTTCTTTAATATCCAGATCTCAAGCTTCCTAAATCCTTAATTCAAAGTACGACTGTGTTTCACTTCTGACCATCCTACTTGTCTCCTGGTTTTCTTTGTCTTGAACATTGCATTCAGGCATCTTGTAGGGGGTCTTAAGATGGTGATTCTGTCCCTTGTGTTGAGGACATCTACTTTTACTTCAAGATGGGAATCCTGCTCTTAGTATATTGAGAGTTTTAAATATTATTTACTCTTTTTTTTATATGAGTTTTACCAGGAATTTTTAGGTGATATAGTTGCTGCCTTCATAACCATGTTTGTCACTTAGATTTCCTTCTCTAAGAGGCCGTACTTGTTGCCAAGGCCAGGATCTCTTAATTTCTGTTTGCATTGCAACCCAACAACTTGACTTTGGTCATTTAGCTAGGAAATCAAATCAATATAGTGAACAAACTCCAGTATGTAACTTCCAAGTGTGTATTTGGTTTTTGTTTGGTGACCCGTCTAAAAGTGTCTTCACATGCATTACAAGTTATTGATGATCTACTGAGTAGTGGTCCCTGGTGTGGTGTGCAAACATGGCCCAGCAGAAGGTAGGGCTCAACTCTTCTGAGTTTTATTGGGGAATGAGTGTTTCTAATTATTTGTTATTTTTGTGAAGAAGAAATAAGTGAAACAGCTGGGAATCATGTTGGGCAGTAGAATTTTTAAGCATCTTATTACAGTATAGTGATCCTATAAACAAGTTTTAATCTGTGTAGCCTAAAAAGTGTAAGATAAAATGTAACACTTTTAATTATCTAAATAAAATGAGTCAATATTTGACAACTCCTTAGCCATAAAAAGTGCTTAATGCTGTGCTCAATTCTGGCCTTTCATTGTAGCTTCTTTCATTCTACTGCAGTACACTTTTGACTGAAGGTGGTAAGTTGTTATCTACCCCTGTACTCCAGCAATCTCAGTCCTGGTCCCCGAAGGTGCTTTGTAGGTCTAAATAAAGAAACAGAGTTGTAGGTGAAACTAGAGTTGTACAGTGCTTTGAAAAGGCAGAAATGACTTGTGTTTGCTGAACCAAAAGCAAGGAATTTTAAAATAACTTGTGAGTGTAAATTAGTAATGCAGATAGTGGCAGTTGAAATACAGAAGATGGTTGTTTACTGCATGTGTACCAGTGATAATTGTACATTTATTATAAGTAGAGATCTTAATGGGAAAAAATGGTAGTACAGTTGTGTTTGAGTTTTCCTTCATAGCCAGATTGTTTGATGTGGTTACCAGTTCCTGGGTCAGATTTTTACAGATCAAGGGGAGAATGCTACTTTATTTCTGCCATCTGGGCTGAGACATCAAGTATGCTGGAATTTTAATTTGAATGCCTCTTTTTAATTTGTTGCAGCTACTTCATCAGTTGCAGCACCCAAGACAGAGCCTTCCCCCTCACTACCTTCATCTGGTTCTCTGCCCAGTGTGGTGTCCACCACGGCCTCGCTTCTGCCTTCAGCATCACAGCACGTGGCAGCATTGCCCAATTTGCCTCAGTCCAGTGATCTGGCCAGCAGCTCCCTCTCCCAGCTGAGCAGGTAAAGTAGAGTTGTGATAAACTGAGGGGGTCAGTTTTAGGGATAGGATTGGTGTGAGGTTGGTTCCGTATGGGGCTGTCAGGCACCAGGGGTCCCATTTCTGATGTGAACCAGAATTAGGAGAGAGTTTCAGAAGAAAACAGAATGTTTCTGGTTGCATGAGCTCTGGGCTGCCTCCTAATGGCAGAGCAGCTGTTGCCCTCAGGCTTTCATAATACATATACAACTTTGTGTTTAAGAGGTTTGCTTCAATCATGCTAGCTAAATCAGCTAAATTGATTCCCCAGTTTATTTTTCCTACTTTGTGCCTGCTGTTTTTGTTCAGTGTCATATGTTTGAAATAATTTTTTAACAGTTTACTACATGGTCAATTCGAAATAGTGTAGTCTCATTTATATTTGTGTTTCTTAAAAATTAAAACCCAGAAACAATTTCACAGGGAAACTATGTGTGTTTTCTTTTGCTAAGATAATTCCTTAAGATACTTCAAAATACCAGATTGGTGTTCCTGGAAGTGCATCTAGCACAATTCAGCTCATTTTCACTGTCTCTCTGTTTTTCTGAATGCCTGTTACATCCTCAGTCAGCTTGATGCCTTAGAATTTTTAGCTTTTATATTTTTCGTATATTTGTAATCCTACAATTCTTTAGTGTGTAGCTCTAAACTCCATATAAAGTGTTAGCTACTGTCTTCACATTTTGGTCAGACAAAACAATTCCTCTCTAGGCCTGGGACTCAAGGACACCTTACTATCTCAGGCCCTGAAAAGAATAAACAGAAGTGAATTGGTGGGGAGCAAATTTGGGGTAAATGACTTCATTAGCTGAAGCTGTAATTGAAAGATTAACCCCCAATATGCAAATGAACCAAACTTATAAAATTATGAAAATTAATGACTGGTCATCCATGTTTGTAGCCCCTGGGAGGCTTCATCTGCTCTTAATGTACTGAAGACCCTTCAACAGATACAACTACTTTTTATTATCTTTATTTTGACTGGCTTCTGTTTTGAGGTAAGCCTGAAAAAGGCATCAAGGTGACATCCTGAAGCTGTATTGAGTTCTATTTTTGATACTCACCTTTTTACTGTATTTGTTAATAGAAGAAACTGATTTGAGATATCAGTTCTTTTTCCTGTTTCACAGCTAGGACAGTTTATTTTCTTTTAATACTCTAGTATTTTTTTGTTGAATAAAATAGTAAATATGTCAAACAAGAACTGTTCTCTTTACATTGATCACATTTCCCACATTGATGTGTTGAAAAGCTATATAAATGGATGGAAATTTCAGCTGGGAGTCTGTGCTATTGGACAGATACAAAGCTGTCATCAGG
Organism: Toxostoma redivivum; assembly: GCA_013397375.1. NCBI lineage: Eukaryota > Metazoa > Chordata > Aves > Passeriformes > Mimidae > Toxostoma > Toxostoma redivivum. Next base: position 100,720 of record VXBI01002506.1, read on the forward strand.
ATGCCTGAATTCCAAATGTGTTTGACTTGGTAAAGCTGATGCTTGTGGTCTGTGTCTCTACCTGATGTCAGACAGTGAATAAAGGCTTATCAAAAGAGCTGGGAAGAGTGGGTGAGGAAGTGGGATAAAACTCTTATGTTGGACTGAGCTATGTTTTCCCTTGCTGCCTAAGGTGATGTTGTTGTAATTCCTGCAGAAGGGAAAGTTTTGAAAGTTAAGCTATGAAACTGTGAAAGTTTATTCTGGGCCTTGAAGAGCTACCAGAAGTGTTTGCCCTTAAATTAGGCCATGTAATGTAGCTGTCAGCTTTGGTATGAAAACTGCTGTGTTGTCTTGTGGCTATATTCAGAGAGAGCATTAAACTAATTTTGTTGTTAGGATCTCTCCTGCTTCTTGTTTAATAAGGAGGGGGTTTTGTGAGAACCAAACTATATACACGGGTTTTATATCTTTATTTTGGTTACCTTTATTCAATGTTAGTTCTGTTTATTGCATACTATATACAGTGGGTTACGTTATTTACCTCGAATATAAAGTATAACTTGTCAGTTTAAATGTGTAAGTGCCATTTTCAGTCACCTTTCAGGAAGACATTTTAGGATCTCTGGACGAATTATGGGGCAAATACCTGGCAGTTCTAGTTGGTTGAGTTAATGTTATGCAGCTCAAAATGTGAGAAACACCACAGTGAGTCAAAGCTAAGCACAGTCTCACTTAAAACCTGTCCCCCTAGGTAAACAGCAGAAAAAGATTGAGGAACAGGACTTCTTCTTGTGTGAACCTTGTTTTTGACTTTGTGTGTCATGGAGTCATTGCTATTTGGTTCCTGAAGCAACTATAGTTTTTCTAAAGGTGCAGTAAATTGAAAAATACAAATGAATGGTGGTTTAGATGTTTCTTGTTAGTAATAATGACTTTATTTTTTCATTAAAAGGTAATAGGATACTAATTAAAGGAGAAAGTGCCTGTAGAAGTGTCTGTATTCATACATACACATACACATGCCTCTGTGTGTATGTGTATGTATACACACACTCTTACACTCACACTCTTGAATATTTTATTTAACTACTCTGTTATTCTAGATGTGCACACACACCTAGAATTTTTTTCTTTAACTAATGTCTTACTGCATATCTGTATTTATTAAAAAGAGAAAATGAGTTTTATTAATTCTTTACAATTGTCTTCCAGCTCTCTTTCCAATCATCAGAGCAGCCTCTCTCCTGCCTCAGTGCTGTCTTCAAGCACATCACATGTGGTAAGTCCTGTTACTATTAAAACAAGTGCTTGGCAAATAGTTTATCTCATAATTAGACCGCCTCTTAATGTTGGATGTGTCTCAGTACCCCAAGAACCAAAACAAGACCCTTACCTCACGGAAGAAGGACCGTCAGCCCTCTAGTGGGGGAAAAGTGATTACCACTTGTGATTTGTACTAGATCAGGAATAGCTGTGACAGAGACTTGCCAGTCACATAGCTGTGAGGGAAATTGTTGTGTCAGCTAGGGAGGATGAAATTTAAAAAAAAATTGTGTGTAACTAGTTTATTAAAAAGACAAAATAAAAACTTCAAGGTGGCAATCTGAAATGTCTCCAAAATATGGACTGCTAGCAGTCTGCACTGGAGAGGTTAGTTGACAAAATGCAGGTGATGGAATAATATATATTATGTTCGAGTTACTGTATTATAATTTTTTGATAGTATAGCAATTTGAGTTTAGCTCTTGTACAATAATTTCCTTTAAATCACAAAAACATCACAAGCATGCAACTTAGTTGCTTGCTTGGTACATAGATAATGCATAGCTTTTGCATGTGCCACTGTTGTTTTAAAAGTTTTTGTTGGGTTTGTGTTTTTGGTTTTTTTCCCTTTTCCCCAGCATCTTCCACTGTGGTTTATTTGCTCTGTGATCCTCATTCTTTTTGTCTCCTTTTCTAGCACACTAGTATTGAGAACACAACTTCGCTCCAGCCCTCAACAACCTTTTCAACTGCTTCAACCTCAGCCACTAGCACCACCTCCTCGGTTGTCAGCATGGCAAGCAGTATGAACACTACAAACAGCCTTGGCCTGAGTGTTACCAGTGTGTCTATACCAGCTGCTACCACACGAGCAGCTCCCTTAGTGTCTTCAGGTTGGCAATATTGACAGATCACGTGGATAGACAGAGGATTTCAGTCAGCAGGGCTATCAGTTGAGCATCTCACCCGTCATAACAACGCTAAGAAGTTTGCACTCTTCACTGGCATTTCCAGCATGCTGTATTTGCTGGCTTATGAAATAAAGTTGCCTGGTTTTATGTATTTGAAATATTTGTTAGGGTGTTATGTGGCATTTATATAGCACATTCCATCCTCAAAGAGCTTTATGAATACACACCAGAGCAGTTCTGACTTGGGACATTTTGGACTAGAAAATTTACCCAGTTTGTATTCCAAGCTGTGATCAGCTCCTCACTGTGAATTCACATAAGCTTTAGTTTCAGGTGTTTCTGTGACTTGGAATTCATTTGGCAGTATCAGATTATACTGCAGTGTCCTCATTATCATATGTCACATCCCTACTGCCACTTCTACAGAAAGGAAAAAAATGTCCGGATCATTGCAAATAGCACTTCAGAAGGAGGGTCCATGGAGAAAGAGGGCTGGGAGGCTTCTATCACTGAAGTGAAAATGATGCTAAATTCTCTTTCCTCTCTGATCATGAGCTGCTAAAAGTAAATCTGATAAGAAAAGTGAATGATGTATTACTAAGGATCAGGCTTAGTTACAGAAGTATTTATCATTTCTATAGCTTGTAAGTGAAGCTTCTTATGACTGGCCAAAGTACATTGTTCTTTTACTGTTCTGCTTCCTAGCACTGCTTCGTGAAGGCAGCTGAAAGCATTTCAGTCTTCTCTTTGCTATTCCTAGCTGTAGTAATTCTCCCACAGAAAGCATGCTGGCAACATGTAGTGCTTTCCAGTCTATTGCTGGTGATAAAAGGAATGCATTGACAGAGCAGGAAATGAAAGGACAGAATTTGCTCTCTCAGATTGAGAAGGATTTCTAAATTTGCCTTCAGGAAAGGACTGAGAAAAAGATAAGTTTCTGTAATTCTTGTAATCCTCTTGGACAAAGTAAATGACAAAATCAGGCTATTCTCTGATAGGACTGTTTTCAGGCTTAAGTAGTCCGTGCTTTCCCTCTCTTGAGGCATGGTTAAACTCTTCAGACTATTTTGAGCATGTTCATCAAACATCACAAAATCTCCTTTTTATAATCTAAGCTGGTGTAGCTGCCACAGCTTGTGAGCTATCTTATCTCAATGCTGAAGCCTTTTCTTTTCTAAAGGCTTGTTAAAGTGTCTGTATTTTGATTCTGCAGGCAAAGCTCCCCCAAACCTGCCCCAAGGTGTACCACCCTTGTTGCATAACCAGTATATTGTGGGACCTGGAGGACTTCTGCCTGCCTACCCAGTAAGCAGTTTCATTGTTTCTGTCTTTGATTTCTTAGCCTGTGGCGCAAGTGGGCCCTCCAGACCTGCTACTGTCTATGCCAAGGCATTTCTGGTGGCACATGTTACACCTGGAATTCTTGTTCCAAATGCTAAAGAACATCTGAAATACGTTCAGTAGATGCTTACTGTTGATTGTAAACTGCAGAGCTTTTGGTACAGACCTGATCTGGCTGCTGTTGAAGCTAAACATGGGTTTATGTGGCTATGGTCTTCAGTGTTAACAGGTTTTAGGCCCTTCAAATAAATTTAGGCTTCTTTAAGTTTGTGGTACTGGAATGGATTTGCCACAGCAGTGACTGAAATGTGCCATATGTCCTGTCTCATGGTTTGAAAGACTGCACATAGCTTTTTGATGTGTGACTAGCAGCAATGTATTTTTGGTTATCTGTTTTTTGAATCTGAACCTTTATATGAGTAGTTTTTCTATATCAAACTGAATGTGAGGAGATACCCAGGAGGTTGTGTTGTGGTCAGGTCATCAACTCTTTAATCTTAATGCACTTTGAAGCAATGATTACAGCAAAGAAGGCTGTCTGTTCTTACTCCCACATCTGAATGCCCAATAGATTTTTCATAAGTTCAGGAATGATGTGCCTAAGAAAACTGTATTGAAGATGGGACAGTCAGACTCTCCTCAGAGGATGTTGTCACCAGGAAACAACATCAGAGTGACAAGCCTTTTTAACTTCAGTTCTGCTCTTCTTGAAATGCAGCAGTGCCCCATGATAGCACAATGCAACATACGGCTGTAGACCTTGAACACAGACTAGGCTTAAGTCAAACTCAGTTCAAAGCCCCAAACTGATCAGCATCAGAAAAAAGTATTATAATGATGTTGTATTTTTATCTGTCTTTAAGCAGATTTATGGTTATGATGATCTCCAGATGCTTCAATCCAGACTGCCAATGGTAAGTAAATGACTTATTTAATTTTAAACAAGTTGTCTTCACTGTTGATCATTGATGTCACATAAATAAGTTCATTTAATGGTGGTTAAGAGCTTTTCCTTGTGTTCTATAGTCTTTCTTTTTAAATTTACATGAGGATTGTATAAATTGATACAGAGCAACTGTTGCATCATGCATTTATTCAGCTGAAAATCTCTAAATAGACACAAGTATACTCTCTGCTGCTGAATGGAGAAAAGTCTAATTTTTGTAGCAACATTATAACATTTTGTCTAATCTAGTTGAAGTCTTAAGTGTTTTCTTCTACCAAGAGGTAAAGTTGAACATCAGGTACACAAGTTGGTAGCCAGTAGGTGTATCTGGGAGGTTTTGGGTGTGCTCATAGGTATAGATCTTTGCATACGCATCATGGCAAAAAATGCAGGCGAGCTGCAGGAGGGAGAGTGTGCAAAGTTGTTTTCCTTATCTGGATCCAGAATGCAAATGGCATGTGAGACAGACTGAGCTCTCAGATGTATTCAAAAAGGGCCTCAATCTACATTGAAAAATTAAAGAGTTTTCCTATTAGAAATGTAGGGTAAGGAACTTGGAGGGAAGGTCTGGTAGTAGGCAGCTGAGAACAGTTACATACTAGATTGATGCAGTGTATCTGTAGAGGCAGAAATGGAGCAGTGGGCAGTGATCTGAGAAGACGGATGAATGCCATTAGGTAAGGCCCAAATAAGTACCAGGTAATCTGTGTAGAGCTTGGGGCAGCAAGAGTCAGATAGTTTAAGGGTGAATACAGGGATGACTCAGTCAAAGCCCTGTCAGACTGCGGACCCTGAATTTAAAAAAACCCAAAGCTGAGCACATGGATAAATACGTTCTCTGGTAAAAGTCACGATACTTGGATGAACTGTCAACTGAAGTGCATGGAATTATTTTTGTGGCAATAAGATGCAAAATATTTGAAGTTGCAGGGCCAGGAGACATATATTGTAATGTGTTAACACTGGCTAGATGCCTGGTGGCCACCAAGCTGCTCTGTCACTCGCCTCCTCATATGGTCAAGGGAGAAAATACATCCTGAAAGGCATGTTGGGTGAGATAAGTACAGGGAGAAATTGCTCACTGGTTACAGTTATGGGCAAGAGAGTATTGACTTAGGGAAATTAGTTTAACTCATTAGCAAACAAATTAGGGCAACAGGCAAGTGGATAATGAAATAAAACCAAATCTACAGAACACATTACCTTCACCTCTCTTCACCATGTTTTCCTGGGCTCACTTTCATTCATGATTGCCTCTACATTCATCTCCCAGGTGGCATAGGAGGATAGGGAGTGGGACTGCCTTCTGTGCCATCGCTCTTCTGCTCCTTCCTTCTCATACTCTTGCCTGCTCCCATTTTGGATCCACAGTCTTCCAAAACTTCAGCATGAGCCCTAAAATGTTTTATGTTGAAAGAGGTAATCTGGTTGCAAGCACCTCTGCCATGGGAAGGGAAACCTTCTCTTGGACCAAAATGAACAAAGCCCCATCCAGTCTGGCCTTGAACACTTCCAGGGGTGTGGTAATCTGGCTACCTCCTAGGACTTGTTCCAGTGCTTCACAATCCTCATAGTAAAGAAGTTCTTCCAAATGCCTGATATAAACTGATTCTATTTCAGTTTAGAGACATTGCCAGTAGTCCATTGCCTGTCAGTAGAGATGCTGTTCAAAATTGGGTTTTCTTGATTCATTGTAAGGTACACTGAAATGTTGAAAGACCACAGTAAGGTCTTCCTGGAGCCATCACCAGGGTGAAGAACTCTGTCACCTCTCTTCATAGCACAAGTGCTCTGATGATCTCATGGTAATTGTGGCCCTCTAGTGGACCGTCTGGAATAGGTTCAATGCCTTCCTTCTCCTGAGGCCAACAAATTAGAAAATTGGGAAGGGATGATGAAAATACTGAGAAAAAAGGGCCTAAGATATAGCTGTGATAGTGACATTAAGTACTTTAAAATGTTATTACGAAGAAATTATTAAAGCTCTACCCTTAATCAGGTGCCAATGAGAAGAGTGAGGAGGGCATGTGCAGGACTCTGTTAGAAGCAGAGCCTGGAGTAAGTGTTCAGTGGACAAAGCTTACACCTCAGACAGAGGCTAGTTCTAAACCTAGTGAGTCAAGAGGCAGTGGTGAATCAGTTGGAAATATAGGCCTTTATTTTCTGTGGCATCAAGAAGTGCATAGGTAGAAAAATAAATAGGTGAATAAATAAATAAATGAATCAATCAATAAATAGTCTGGTATATAAATAAGTAGAGAAAGTCCTTTGTGCGAGTCCCTGGGAGGGGCTGTATCAATGCAGACGCAGTGGATGCGGGCAGCAGGTGCCGTGCGGTGGTTGCAGCCGTGTGCGTTGTCCCAGGTTGCGGGGGAGAGGTGGGTTTGGGGTGGAGGCGTGGATTGGGTTGGTGCGTGGGTGTTTGTGCTAGCGGCGCATGGTGCGTGTGAGGCTGTGGAGGTGCTGTAAAGAGGCGCGAGCTTCGAGGCGGACGTGGTCCCAGGCGCAGGCGCTGTGGTTGTGGGCGTGGAGGAAGAGCTGGATGTCCCTGAAGTACTTGTTGATGGTGAGCAGCGGGTTGCGTGGTCCTTTGAAGAGCGCGGCGTTGTCGGGGAGGCATTGCTCGAGGTGGTGGATGTGGTGCTGGAGTGTGTTGAGGAGGGCGCTGCGAGGCTGGGCGGGCCAGTGCTGGCGGGTGGTGTTGGTGCTGAGGGTGTGGAAGAGGTGCTGGAGGATGCGTAGGGCGGTGGCGGCGGCTTGGCGCGGGTGGAGGTTGTTGTGCAGGAGGGTGTCGGGGAAGAAGGGCGGCTCCTGGAGGTGGCAGGGCTGCGTGTGGCTGGGAGCCATGTCGTGGAGGAGGCGCAGGGCGTCGGCGGGGAAGGTGTCGTCGTGTGTCCAGAGCTGTTGGCAGGCCAGGGTGGTGGCTGTGGCGGTGAGGAGGAGCAGGAGGGCCGGGGCTGCGAGCGGCAGGCGTGGCTGTGGGGCCGTGGGCGCAGCCATGGTGGGGGTGAGCGTGCTGCCGGGTGGTGCTGGGCAGGAGGCTGGTGAGGCTGTCTGGCGCTGGCGGTGCCCGTGGTGGCTGTGCTTGGGGTGCTGCCGGCCGTGGGGCTTTGTACGGCGGCAGCTTTCCCTTCATCGCTTTCTGATTGCCGGGAGTTTCCGCCCGTGCTTTCCAGTCTGGGCTGGTGGCTGTGGTGGTGTCAGGGCAGTGTTTTGTTGGGGTGTCCGTGGTTGGGGATTGTGGTGGCAGTGGTGTGCCGGGGGAGAGTGGCAGTGTTGGGTGAACGGGGTTGCGAAAGCGCTGGGTCGGAGGCATCAGTGTCAGGTGTGTTGGGGAGGGTCGCTGGGTGTTCCCTTACAGCTGCACGGCCAACTTTAGGACCTGTAGCGTGCAGCTGAAGTCTCCTTTGTGCCTAAGCTTGGTTTCCACCTGCAAAGCCGTGGTGGTGGCTGTGGTCACTTTTCCTTTCAGTTTTGTGGCTTGCCTTTATTTTCATCTTAGCCACCGTTTTCCTTTTGTGGTTGCAAAGGATGTGCAGTGATGTCAAGTGGGCCAGGCGAGAGTATCTCGGTCATGCAGTGAATGCCTGAGGCAGTGGCAGTGTGCAAGGGACCGTGGCCATTGGTCTTGGAGCCCGGGGAGTGTTCTTGCATGGCGGTGCCCTTGGTGCAGTCTTGGCTTCTGAGGTGGCAGGGCAGCCAGACACTAAACTCTAGGCTGAGTGAAGGAGTAGTAAAACAGGAAGAGCTTTGCTGCTCGTGTGTTGCTTGCTTAGTGTCTGTGGTCCCATGTGTTCAGTCCCTGAGTTGTGGGCATGGTTGTTTTTGCCCTGCTTGCGTGGATGAGGCAGGCAGAGAGCGAGAGGAGCCTGTCATCCATCAAAGAAACGGTGTTGTGTTTAGTGATTGGTAGAGCCCTCCGCTGGCACAGTGTGTCCTGTTCAGGGCTTTTTTGTTTGTGAGAGGCGTGGTTGTCTTGGAGGGGATGTCTCTGAAGATGCGGGGAGGAGCAGAGCATGTCACTTGTGAGAAAGGCCGGGGAAGCTGAGCTTTTTCAGCGGGAGTAGAGAAGATTTGCCGGTTAGCTTCAGGTGTCTTTAAACAAAGACCCAAAATAGAGGGAGCGGTGAAGAGCAATTGATGGTGCTTTCAGATGTGCGTGGGGATGACATCGCTGGTCTGGTGGGGATGTAGTGGGATTGTTCCTATGAGGGGATTGTGGGAATTGAAAGTTTTAAACTTTTGGGGAAAAGAGGCTGTGGGGACGAGCAGGTGGTTGTAGCCCGGTGTGCCAGTGAGGTGCAGCCGCACGGCGGGAGTCGCGAAAGGCGAAGGATGGGAGCCCTGCATGAAGAATGAAGGTGCCAAGGGCAAGGTAGGATAGGATGAGGATTGAGACCATGTAGGGAGCCTGAATATGTGGAAGTGCATGGGGCCTGATGAGATTCACGTGTGAGTCGTGAGAGAATTGTCCGATGGATTTGCTAGGCCAGCGTGGATCATTTTTGGGAACTGGGGTGTTTCAGCTGAAGTCCCAGGTAAGCGGTCTAAGGGATATAGAGCCGTTGTTTTTACCAAGGGAGAAGCAGAAGAGCGTGGGAACTAGAGAGTGGTGAGTGTGAGCTTCGTTGCAGTCGCGATGATGAGGCTGCTTGACTGGGAAAGAGAAATTCCGCTAAGACGTATGGAAAACAACGAGGCGATTGGTAACGGGGAAGGTGGCTTTTGAAGATTGCCCTTCCTGGCAGTTTTGGTGATGTTCTGTGGTTAGGGCTACAGAGCGCTGGTGGATAGGGGCAGAGGGAGTGACCTGGTGTGCCTGGACTTGTGCAAGGTGTTTGACAATGTCCCGCCTGACATCCTTGTGTGTACGTCGGAGCGGCACGGATTGGATGGCTGGAGCACAGTGTGGATGAAGTTGATACGCTGCAGTGGGTTTTCCCAACCTTCTGGTGCTTTTATTTTTGCGGTGTTGGCCAAAGGCTGGCAATGTGTTTGCCAAGGGGTTGCTGCACGATCGTGCTTAGGCAGGTGCCATTGGGAAGAGTTGGCGGGGCTGTTTGGGGCAGGGTTTGTCGTAGGGGTTGAGTGGAGACGGCTTTCCCCCCGGGTCACAGAGTGGCTGCAGTGCTAGTGAGACGAGAGGCAGCGGTGAGTACCTTTTTGTCATAGGCCTTTATTTTCTGTGGCATCAAGAAGTGCATAGGTAGAAAAATAAATAGGTGAATAAATAAATAAATAAATGAATCAATCAATAAATAGTCTGGTATATAAATAAGTAGAGAAAGTCCTTTGTGCGAGTCCCTGGGAGGGGCTGTATCAATGCAGACGCAGTGGATGCGGGCAGCAGGTGCCGTGCGGTGGTTGCAGCCGTGTGCGTTGTCCCAGGTTGCGGGGGAGAGGTGGGTTTGGGGTGGAGGCGTGGATTGGGTTGGTGCGTGGGTGTTTGTGCTAGCGGCGCATGGTGCGTGTGAGGCTGTGGAGGTGCTGTAAAGAGGCGCGAGCTTCGAGGCGGACGTGGTCCCAGGCGCAGGCGCTGTGGTTGTGGGCGTGGAGGAAGAGCTGGATGTCCCTGAAGTACTTGTTGATGGTGAGCAGCGGGTTGCGTGGTCCTTTGAAGAGCGCGGCGTTGTCGGGGAGGCATTGCTCGAGGTGGTGGATGTGGTGCTGGAGTGTGTTGAGGAGGGCGCTGCGAGGCTGGGCGGGCCAGTGCTGGCGGGTGGTGTTGGTGCTGAGGGTGTGGAAGAGGTGCTGGAGGATGCGTAGGGCGGTGGCGGCGGCTTGGCGCGGGTGGAGGTTGTTGTGCAGGAGGGTGTCGGGGAAGAAGGGCGGCTCCTGGAGGTGGCAGGGCTGCGTGTGGCTGGGAGCCATGTCGTGGAGGAGGCGCAGGGCGTCGGCGGGGAAGGTGTCGTCGTGTGTCCAGAGCTGTTGGCAGGCCAGGGTGGTGGCTGTGGCGGTGAGGAGGAGCAGGAGGGCCGGGGCTGCGAGCGGCAGGCGTGGCTGTGGGGCCGTGGGCGCAGCCATGGTGGGGGTGAGCGTGCTGCCGGGTGGTGCTGGGCAGGAGGCTGGTGAGGCTGTCTGGCGCTGGCGGTGCCCGTGGTGGCTGTGCTTGGGGTGCTGCCGGCCGTGGGGCTTTGTACGGCGGCAGCTTTCCCTTCATCGCTTTCTGATTGCCGGGAGTTTCCGCCCGTGCTTTCCAGTCTGGGCTGGTGGCTGTGGTGGTGTCAGGGCAGTGTTTTGTTGGGGTGTCCGTGGTTATGGATGGTTTTTTTCGTTGTTTTTTTTTTCCCGTTGTTTGCTTATATGTTTTCTCTTAGTGCTTGGAGGATGAATCGCTAAATTAGTGTCGCATCTTTCATTTGCGATGATGTTTTGGGTTTTTTTTGGATTTCCTTGCTCTTTTGGTGCATCACTCATTACTCCTGTTTTTTTCTGAATTTCCCTTATTGCTCTTAGCTGGGTAGTCTGCTTCAGTTGTCATATAGTATCTTGGGCTTTTCTGTTTTTCCTAAAGTTATGTGTAATGTGGTCAGAGGTTTGATTTTTTTTGTGAGATTGCTAAAATCTGTCTTCTTGAACTCATCTATGTGAAGCATTTTGAGGAATTTAATGTAGCTTTTTCTAAGTGAAAATTGCAGTGGTGACGATTTGCCAACTAACTTCCCAATTCAATAATAAGGAAGTGGTGGTAGTGTAAAGTAACTTATAAGTAACTGGTAAGTTACTGGTGAGGTGCTGTGCTGATACAGTTTTCCTAGCTTATAATGCATGTGAGTTAATAATTTTATTGTGTAAAATTCCCGTTGCACTCTTAACTGCAGTGGTTTCCATCACATGGCTATTTTTCCGTTGGCAGGAATGCCGTCTAGGTTATTCCTTGAGGTTTAAAGTCTTTGGGTTAATTACGTTGTTCTCTAGTTTGTTACTAAGCTGGCTTTTAAGGGCTTGGTGTAATAGAGTGCTTTATAAGTAGTTGCAACTACTTATATGTCATAGGTTATTCTGATCAAAATTCTTTTATCATTGTCGTTTTTAATTTTCATCATTTGTTTTTCCCATATAAATTTATTTCCTAAACTAATGTGTAAATAGATGTGTCCATAATCTTTCTGGACAAAGTTGTATTACAAAGGCTCAGTTACACCTATATAATTCTTAAGAGATGAGCCATTTGCCAAGTCTAGGACTAGGGTTAGATTAAGCTGCACCCACACTTCTCTGATTAGGAGTGTAGGAAATAGAAAGGTCCTTTCTAAACGTCAATGGGAAGCCTTCCCTGATAAATGTCCAAATCTTCTATTCTGCCTGGGACATTTCTCAGGTGTGCTTGTAATTCTGACTGCATGGTTGTTGTTTTCTGACGTTTGCTGTAGTCAGTTCCAGCTGCGGCTGGGGATCTTCCCTGGGGGTCTTCCCTCCACCCAGCCCTTGTGGGCAGTGGGCAGGCCCGACCGCCTGGAGCCACTCTGGGCCGGCACCAGGGCAGGGTTCTGCTGAGCCGTGGGCTCCCTGGCCACATCAGAGGGGGCTAGGATCTTAGCAACAGGTGTCTCCTTACCTTCTATCAGGGCCTCTGGTTGAAAACAGGGCCCGGCGGCTTCCTGAGCCCTGCCTGCTCGCCCCTGCCCGGCCTGGGCCGTGCAGCAGGGGCCCGGGCCGGTGTTACCTTGTGAGGAGCCCTAAGGGAAAGAGAGCTTTCCCGAGATTTTTTGTGTTTACATGTGTGTGTCACAAAGACACATCAACTTTCTTGTTGGTGTAACAATGTGTCGGTATTAAAAATCCAGCATTGACTGGTCCTTGTCAGGTACAAGGGAGACTGCCCAAGTCTCAGCAGGTAAAAATTGCAGGAAACCTTTACAAACCACCACAGTGGGCAGTTTCCTTCATGGGGAATGCTGTGCTGGTTGGGTTGGACTATATTGGGCGGTGGTGTTTGGGTGATGGATCTCTTTGCTTGCTAATGATGTGTTGGGGTGAAGAAGGACAAGGACAATGTGCTCTGTGTGCTGCAGCAGGTCTCCATAGCCACTGGGGTGTAAGCACAGGCAGCAGGATCTTGGACCAGTTGTGGTGGCTTAGCAGAGCAGTGAGCAATTCTGGACATCTCCTGTAGATTTTGTTTCTTCTTTTTGGTGTTCCTTGGGTGGAGTTGGTAGCACTGGGCTTCTGTTCCTTGTTCAAATCTTTGCAGAACTTGATGGGTCCCCTCCTTGATTCTTTGAGGTGCACCTTGACTATGCCATCCTGTTGTTTCCAAAGCAGTGCTGTGGTATTGCAGAATGGTTCTTTGTGGTGGGTTGATGGTTTGGCGGTGACTTTCATGTCTTGGCATTACTGGAGGATCTGGAAGGGAGAGTGTGGTGGTGGAAGAGGAGGAAGGCATCATGTGCTATCTGAGACAAATGGGTGCCCCAATGATCTGGCAGCTGTAAGAGATGCCTGGAGACTGCAGGACCACTATTCCCTGAGAGTAGTCTGCTGTCCATAGCCTTTGACCCAGGCAGGAGGCATTGACAAGATGGGCTGCAGGAAGGCTGCATCCCTACCTGCCTAAAGAGACTGTCTTTGCCTGTCAAGTATAAGCATGAAGCACAATGACCACAGCTTTGCTTTTTCATTCTTTTTTTGTTTATACAAAAAGTCTTTATTTCTAATAAAAGAATAAATAAATAAATAAATGGCCAGCCAAATAAATAAACAATTAGGTTAATTAAATAAGTAAGTAAACAGAGTTCTATGATGAATAGTGATTGGCATAAGAATCCTACACTAGTTCCCCAGTGTCCATGATCCCCTTCCCGTTCATCAAATGAGATTGCAGTCTGGAGTCATTGATGAATGCAATGACTCCATCCATATCCCCAATGCCTCGCAGCTGTCCATAAATGCATACTGTAGAAATTCCCTCCTCCTTCCTCTCCAGTGGCCGTGGCTTGGGTGCCACAGACTGACCCCAGTGTCACCATGGTCATACCCCTTTCCCCATCAGCTCATCATTCTGGTCAGAAGAGATCTGACTGGTACTGAGTGATGCCAGCTTGGGCTGCTGCTGTCACCACTCAATCCATGGCCACTGGTGCTTGCTGGGGAGGGATGTTTGCTGTCCATGGGTTTAATGGGGGTCCAGAGAAGCTTGGTGCTCCATTTGCCGTGTGAGTCTGTCCACGTGTTGGAAGCAGATAAGAGCTTCACGGCGGACATAGTCCCAGGCGCAGGCGCTGTGGTTGTGGGCGTGGAGGAAGCGCTGGATGTCCCTGAAGTACTTGTTGATGGTGAGCAGCGGGTTGCGTGGTCCTTTGAAGAGCGCGGCGTTGTCGGGGAGGCATTGCTCGAGGTGGTGGATGTGGTGCTGGAGTGTGTTGAGGAGGGCGCTGCGAGGCTGGGCGGGCCAGTGCTGGCGGGTGGTGTTGGTGCTGAGGGTGTGGAAGAGGTGCTGGAGGATGCGTAGGGCGGTGGCGGCGGCTTGGCGCGGGTGGAGGTTGTTGTGCAGGAGGGTGTCGGGGAAGAAGGGCGGCTCCTGGAGATCGCAGAGCTGTGTCATGTTTGGAGCCATGTCCTGGAGAAGCTGCAGTACATCCCCAAGATCGTGGGTCCGCAGGTGATGACACGGGAGGCTGGTGGCAGGAGCCACGATGAGGAGCAGGAGTGCCAGGGTGCTGTGCCACTGGCAGAGCTGTGTGCATCCAGGTACAGCCATGGTGGAGCTTTGGGTGCTGTGCAGGAGCCTCGTCTGGCTTGGTAGTGGTGGCTGCTGTGCTTGGGGTGCTCCTGGGTTTGCAGTTTTATGTGCCCATGCCCAGGCTTTCCTTTCATCACCATCTTGCAGAGAATTTCCCGTTTCTGTTTTCACTTTTGTTTTTTTCGTTTGCTTTCTTCTGAGGACTTTTCTGGTGCTTGTCACTGACCAGGAGTGGGCGCTGCTATGAGAATGGGAGCTGACACTTTCTCAGGGCTGCTGCCAGGGGGAAGTCTGGCTACTGTGCTACTACAGAAGATGAAAGTCTGGCAGAAGTTTTCCAGTGGCTGTGCTGGGGATGCGTTTTGGGATTGTCTTTTCATCTATTTTGTGTGTTGCCTTTTCTTGGGTTTTATTTCAAAATTTCTTTACCTACCAGCATCTATTTTTTTCTTATTTCATGCTCCAATATTATTTGTATATAACATTAATTTTCCATGTCAGTTAGTGTTTTCTTATATTTCTTACTGAATTGCTAGTCTCTCAGTCCTTTTAAATTCTCTTAATATGTATATATATATATTTTAATACTTTTTATTTTTTCTGTGGCAGCTGCAACTTTGCTGCTGCAAGAGGTTTTCTTCTCTCTGCAAAATCTTGCAGAATATTTTTGGAACCATTTCTCATATCCCTTTATCCAGAGTTAATTGCCCTTGGAATGTTAGTAGTTAGAAATAAATGCGCAGATATCACAAAGGGTTTTTCATCAACTGTTCATGCAGTGTTTGTCCTTTCTAGAATTTGGTTTTTATTTTTATTGTGTTGTGAATTTTTTTGTGCAAATGTGGCAGTGTTAGATGCTGAAGCATTTAAGTTAGGGGCAGAAGCAGGCGGGAATATTTCTATTTCACGTGCCAGTCCACTTACATGTGAAAAGTGAAAGTGGGCAAAGTTCCAAGTGAGAGTCGTCACTGATTCCTGTGTAAATTCCAGCAGTAAGAGATTCCTATGTTTGCTGGTAAAGCAAGAATGGGATTTTCTCCTGAGTTGGTTTTTTTTTTTTTTTTAACGCAAGTAATGTGCATATTGTTGCTGTAAAGTCTCACTATGGATTTTTGTTGTTTGGGTTCTTTTGGTGGATGTCATTTTGGGATATGCTGTCTTCTCTGTTCGTCTGTTGCAGAGATCTTAGCATGCGTCAGCTGGTGCATGTGGTACCCTGTTAGCTGCTGGGTGGAACTTAAATCTATTATATCTCATCACTTATCCTTTTTTCATCCTTTTCTGCCTCACTTTTTGAGGCTATTTCTGATATTTCACTTTTGCCTTTAGGCAGCTTCTTTTGTAGGTCAGGAGAGATCTGTGCCTTTTGAAGAGCACTGTCTTCCCTGATACTTTCCTTTTGGCAGACATGAACTGCAAGCATAACTGCCTTGCACTCATATTTTGTAATGAGTTTTTAGTTTGAATATGTGTATGCACAAGTAGGATACAGATTTTTCAGTACTGATGTGGTTTTCCCCTGCCTGAGATGCAGTGGGTATAATTGCAACCCTTACACCCTCTTCTCATGCGGATTTGATTGTATTTTGTCTAGTTTGTATAGGGGGGAAATGTTAGTGTGTCAGTTCATACCCACTGAATTGTGTTCATATCTCTTCTTTAGGTCTTCTTTTTGTAGCATTTTCATCAAGTTAAGAGAATGCTGCTTTTGAATAACCTGCTAAGACTTTAAGACTTTTAATATTAATTTAGTTGTGTTGTGCCAAGTGATTTTTGCTGGAGCTCCTAAGGGGGAATTACCAGGGAAGGCAAGGTTAATGATGAAATGGCAGCATTACAAGTTACAGAAGGCACTTACAATACTAAAACTTTGCCACATTATTTCATGTTCAGTGATGGAGGATTGGGTGTAGGAGACAGAGAAGTGCGTGGAAGTGGAGCAAGGTGAAGGGTGCTGTCAATTCTGAGAAAACATTTGAGGTGCTATGGCAGTTGCAGAGATTGCAGCATGGTAAAGGAGGAGACTTTTCCAGTGTTGGAAAATGTGGAAATGGATACATTACTACTTAAAGCATTATCTCTTTCTGGATTGGAGGCAGTGAGGAGTAACACTTGAAAATTAGGAAGGAAAAAAACCGATTACCAGACCCACAGGTGGACTTCACCCAGAGAGAGAAGGGCAAACTTCTTACCTTTTCTGCCAGACTGAGGTCAAAATACTGCTTTGGTTTTTCTAGCATGTCCTGTCATTTCAGAGTGCAAACTTTCTAGTATTGCCTATCTTCTTGTAGAAGACCTAGAAAAATTATCTGAGGCAGTGGTTTCCACCATTTCTATGCACCCTATCAGCAAAAAATTTGTGAGCACTCACCTTCAGTGTATTTTTATTTCTGAATTATATGCATATACCCCTGTACTAATATATATGTTATAAAACATACACAAAAATAAAAATTTAAAAAGGACTTAAAGGTTAAACAAACACTGTTTTTAAATTCTCTTAAGTTGTATTTACTAAAGGTATAAAATCCATTTTCTTCCTGCACCTCTATGGATTGTGATAAACACTCCACTTTGGAGACTATGACCTGTAAAGTAGTTTAAATAAGTTTTCCAGTTATCCAATTTTTTTCTCTCTTAATGCTTTTGCAGTTTTCTCAACTGACATTTCCACTTTTAAAAAACAGGGCATAGTGCAAGGGCAAAACCCTTAGACTTACATCCATGTTGTGATTACAGTCCTGGCCTGACCCAGGGCCTTTGACCCACAATGCTCAGTTCTCTTTCAGGCAGTGTCACTGGAAGATGACAGGTCAGAACTGGAAGCTGTGTGGGAAATCACTTAGTTATTGCCTTTAACTTACCATTAAGAGATGAAATATTTGTGTATAGCACAAAAAGTGTCTATCAAGTAGGTTTATTTTTAGCTTGAGAATCTAGGTAAATTTTCAGCTCTGCTGCACAATGTAAGGTCAGTTTCCACCCAAACCTCCTTTAGTTCTTGCTTTTAGATTTTTATTCTGTGTCTGGTATGCAGTTAGTAAGATCTGCCCATCTATATTGCAGTTTCAACTATTAATAGGTGGTGTTGTCTCTTTCTAAGGATTACTATGGAATTACATTCCCTGCTCCTGCAACCTTGACAGGCAGAGATGGGAGCCTTGCTAACAACCCGTACTCAGGTGAGTGCTAGTTAAAGATGAGAATGGCAAGTGGGATATGCTGGTTTCTCAGTGCAGTCATCCTGCTGTTGCTCAAAGAGGAGTTGCTTTTCCCTTCTGTAGTCAAAGAAGCCCTTCCTTGTTCCTGCTCTTGTTTTTTAGCTGTCATTGTGCAAAGATGATATTAATGCCATCCAGGATTTTAGCCGGTTGATTACATCTTAGAACTGTAGCCATAGGCATTGTAGTTCCTATAATGATGGTATTAAGTGCTGTCATACTTCCTGGTAGCCAGCAAAAAGGAATACTGCTTGGGAGTGAGGTAGAAGGGATTGATATATGTCACCTCCTTGGTAAACATGTGAACATGCTGCTCTGTAGGCTGCCAGAAAGTACAAGTGTTTGTGAATTTTCTGCTTCATGATCACTTCTCTTGGGAGGCTGTTTTTGGGTTAATAACTGAATTTCCCTTCCTACTTCTTCAATAAGGTGGCCCACGATGCAAGCCTTGCTTTCCTGGCCTTCAGCTACTGTCTTCAGAACTTTGGTGGTGTGAGGAACTGGACATCTTAACTAGTCATGCTTGACAAATAAACAGACATTGGCAAAAATATGCCCATCACTGCCTGTAAATCCTAACCTGCTTTCAGCCCATGAAGCTTAGCTAAACAGGTTAACCTCCAGGAGAGTCACACTTTAACCCAACAACCATTGGCTCTCTGGCTATTTACCATGCTTCTGCTTTTAGCATATTTTATTGCAATGATCTGATAGTAATGAGTCTGCTCAGACCATGTGAGATAGGTGAGTATTGGCATCTCTCTTTATCAATGGACTAGCCATGGCATGGAGTTCTGTGCCAGGAGCAGGCAATATCCCTGTGGCTGTCAGGAACAGACATGGGGTGAGGGCTTCCCATGAACAACTGCAGGCTTTCAGGTGTAGGATGTGTCCTGTTCTGTAGTTGTCTGCTTGTATTCAGAGGATTTAAATCCATTGCATTCTCCACCTTTGCAGTATCTTTGATAGCTTTTCTGATCAGTTCTTTCTTTCACAGGTGATGTAACAAAATTTGGCCGTGGGGATTCTGCCTCCCCTGCTCCTGCAACCACGCTGGCCCAGCCACAGCAGAACCAGACACAGACTCACCACACGACTCAGCAGCCCTTCCTGAACCCAACCCTGCCCCCAGGGTACAGCTACACTGGGCTCCCTTACTACGCTGGAATGCCCGGTGTTCCCAGTGCATTCCAGTATGGGCCAACCATGTTTGTAAGTGTGGCAGACTCAACTGTGACCCTCCCTGAGTGCCTCTCTACTTTTGCTTTCTCCAGCCCAAACACTCCACATCTTGGAATTATAGGAAGGTTGGGGTTGGAAGTATGATCAAAGACCATATTGTTCCCATCCCGCTGCCATGCGCAGGGATACCTTCCACTACACCAGGTTGCTCAGAACCCTTTCCAGCCTGACCTTGAAGACTTCTGGGATGGGCCTTCCTTAGCTTCTCAGGGCAACTTATACCTGTGTCTCACCACCTTCATGGTGATGAGTATTTTCCTTATATCTAATCTAAATCTACCACCTTTCAGTTTAAAACAGCTGCCCTTTGTCCTGTCACTACAGGGCCTGGTAAAATGTTTTTCCTATCCTTCTTATAAACTTCCTTTAAGTGTTGAAAGGTCACAGTAAGGTCTCCCTAGAGCCTTCTTTTCTCCAAGATGAACAGCCCTAACTCTCAGCCTGTCCTCATAGGAGCGAGGAGCTCATCCCTATGATCATCTTTGTGACCTTCTGTGGATCTGCCCCAACAGGTCCACAACTTCCTCATACTGAGGATCCCAGAGCTGGAGTCAGTATTCAGGTGGATTCTCATTAGAACGGAATAGAGTCAGCTTCCCCAGCCTGCAGGAGAGCTCCAAAAACATGCACCGTGAGAAAATAGCTGCAATCTCACCCAGAAGAAAACAAAAATTTAAAAGGCCAGAACTCATGGACTCCTTTGCGAGTTTCTGTAAATAACTGACAGCTACATTTGTGGGCTTGCTGTTCCTGAGAGCCCTTACTAGTCCCTGGAGAGTCAAGGGGAGACCTAAAGCTGAGTCACTGAGGTGAGAGAGCCTGGATGGATGGAGGAAACCCCATTAAGTCAGGGAGCAGGGCTGGAAGTCTCAGGAGGAAGAAGGTTATTTGGGAAGAGATGTGGCTCCAGGCAGAAGGGTAGATGAGGCTATTTAGGGCCCTGTAGGATAGTATTTTATGAACAGCCTCAGGCAGGGATTGATGTTTGATTCTTTGGTTGTTCTCAAGTTTGTGGGTAAAAATTTGCTGTTTACATTCAGCATATGAAAGAAATACACAGCTCCTCTGTTCTGAGGGAGGGCTGAATTGCAATCACAGGGACAGCTTTAGGAGAAATCCTGGGACACAAATCCACAGTAGCAAGTTACTACTATAAGCAGTCCCATTCCATCCCAGTCCTCCCAGCTCCATGAATTCCCAACGTGAGGTGGAAGGTGCCTTCCCCACTAGATGGCAGAGGGAGCCTGTATTCCAGCTGATGGCACCTTTTATTCCTGTCCTTTGTCCAGGTACCTCCAGCATCTGCTAAACAGCACGGAGTCAACCTGAACACGGCATCGACTCCCTTCCAGCAGGCGAGTGGCTATGGCCAGCATGGCTACAGTGCAGGTAAACCCTCAGCCCCTCTCCCCACGAGCTCCCGCAGCGCTGCTCACGCACCCTAACGCCCTGTCTTGTGCTCACTGTCAGGCTATGATGACTTAACGCAGGGAACTG
Organism: Toxostoma redivivum; assembly: GCA_013397375.1. Lineage (NCBI taxonomy): Eukaryota > Metazoa > Chordata > Aves > Passeriformes > Mimidae > Toxostoma > Toxostoma redivivum. Next base: position 120,805 of record VXBI01002506.1, read on the forward strand.
CAGCTGGAGATTACAGCAAAGGAGGCTACAGTGGGTCATCTCAAGCACAAAACAAATCTGCTGGCACTGGACCTGGGAAAGGTAACATTTTGAGACTGGAGGTTCCTCTGAAGTGGGATTTAGTAGGACAAACTCGCAGTGCTGTGCAGTCAACACAGCAGTCAGCTCTTAACAGGGTCATGATCCAAGCTGTTTCTCCATCTCTTGTGTACAAAATGCTTTTCTAATGGCCCAGTTATTCTTTCTAAACCTCATGGCTGAACTTTGCATAAAGATTGTGCAGCTGATGCACAGCTTGGGTCCCATTACACATGGGAGAAATGTTGAGCTGTTACCTAAGCCAAAGCTTTCTTTGCTGAAGAATATAGTAATCCTTTAACAGTATGATTTTGAAACTTGAGCAGTTCAATGATGTTGCTGAAATGATCCTTTGCCGAATCATAGCTAGATTTTTAAGTCTGATAGGCACCTGAGTCACCCATGTGTTAGAGAGGAGCAGGGTACTTCACACATCTCTAGGCTGTCTAGCTGCTGCCTGTACACACTCATAACATTGTGTCATGCCTGGAAATGTTTCCTTTGTGATAATAAAAGCTGAAGAATTTATCCAGCTCATACAAAAACTTTATTCAGCACATGCTGGTTAGATCTGAGAAGTGTATAATGGGCTGCTTAGCACTAACTGGTTCATCCTCATGCTGAAGTAAATAATGAGCATTTGCTGTGTATTTGAAACACTGTGTGATCTCACACTCTTTGGTGGAGAAGCAATCCAGGAAGGAGCAGTGTCCAAGGAGGGTTACAAAAGCTTAGAGTAGTATCCTTGAGCCCAGTTCTCTGATTCAAAGCAACCATTGGCTTTTTTCTGATTTAAGTGATATGATCAGAGCCACCCTCTATAAAACTGTGAATAAGTGTCTCTGAGATAGTGATGCTGATTCTGTCAGGGCAGAGGAGCACTCAGACTTCACTCTTCTGTAGGATGTGGAGGGACAGGGGCTCAGGTGTGTAGGAGATGCAAAGTCTCAGCACTCAAGGCACTACTGGAAAGCTCTTGAATGCTGCAATAGAGCCGAATGTACCTCTGATCCTAGGGGAAAGCTGTCTTTTGTGGGCTTCAGTGAGTGGTCAGTACAGCCAACTGGTGCCTGGTAAAGTGCATTGGAATCTGAGTGTTAATGGCTTGGAGTGGACCTGGGTGATTTATCCCAGTGGGTTTGTGCAGTGGGAACAAGAAGCTGAGCCCTTTTTTCTGTTCCCATGTGGGGTGCTGTGGGTCTGAGGTCGTGGGGAACCATCAGGGCATTGCATCCCCTGAGGCTGCTGGAAATGCTGGGAGCAAAGCTTGGGATGCTGGCTGATGGGGTGACATTCTCACTATTGGTGGCATTTCTGTTTTCCAGGTGTTTCTGTGACCTCAAGTAACACGGGTGTGCCTGATATCAGTGGCTCAGTCTATAACAAGACTCAGGTGAGGAGTGTTGGACCCTCCTCCCTCAGGGCCCAAGGCTGATGACTTCTACTCCCAGGCTGGCCAGTCTCAGGGTCAGCAGGCTATGGCATCTCATCTCTAATGCTGGCTCTGTGTGCTGCTGGAGTGAAGTCTCATCCTCTGTCCCAGTGTTTCTGCGGTGTCAGCTCCTGACAGCAGCTGCTGGCAGAGGCTCAGTGCTCTCTGTGCTGCACACTGCCCATGCTACACCATGCCAACAGTGTCCTGGGTGTAAATGAACTTATGGGTATTAGCATTTTTAGTCCAAATAGCCCCCAGAGCAGGTGAGTTTAGAGGCTGTTTGCTTTCCATCAGAGGAACAGGCAGTAGTGACCACCTCTAACACCCAGGGATCCCTATTCCAAGCTCCCCTGTGGCCATTTCTCTGTGTGCAGCTTCCCAGGCAAAGCAGAAAGTGTGCTGACCAGCTATACTGTGCACTGGGCTTTTGTCCAGCTCCTGTTTGTTCTTCCCTGCACCCTCAGTGGAGGAAATCAGTGTCTGGCTGTGATCCATGCTTACAGGTGGGAAGCCAGCTGTCAGCTCTGTGCTTAGGGGTCAAGCTTTGGCCAGCAAGAGGAAAATATTACTGCAAATTCCTGTATTTTTGTTGGGCTGCCCTGGATAGGTTGAGTAATTCTAGGCTGAGCCCACTCAGTGGGGGAGGGACTGAATAGGCAGCTTCTGCAATCCCATGTCCCTCTGAATGGAAAGAGATTAGGGAAGAAAAGCCCACAATGTCTGTGAAAATAAAAGTTTCAAGAGCCATTAGTGCAGAAATATGGGTGAGAACAGGAGCTGAAACTCATCCTCTGGTGTGCTTGCAGGTTTTCAATGTGACTTGGCTTCCTCGTGGGGTAGGTGAAAGGTTCAGGTGATGTGTGTTTGGGCCACTCTTGTTTTGGTCTGGCTGAGGGTACTCACACTAGTCTCTGACACTGTGCTCATTGCCCCCTGTGCAGACGTTTGACAAGCAGGGATTCCATGCTGGTACTCCACCTCCCTTCAGCCTGCCTTCTGCTCTTGGATCGACTGGGCCCCTGAACCCTGGTGCTGCCCCGGGTTATGCTCCAGCCCCGTTTCTCCATATCCTCCCTGCACATCAGCAGCCTCATTCTCAGATGCTGCATCACCACCTCCAGCAGGATGGGCAGGTGAGTCAGCCCCTTCTGCCACTAGAACATCCTCAAGAGCACATTGCTCCCACTTCCCAGCAGGATCTTGGGATGGTTGTTCCCTTCTGTTACCTGCTTTGCTTACTGGGAAAGGGCCCTTGACAGCTGTGGCTGTTGACCAGTTTGGGGAGGGAACCTCATGAAGTTCAGCAAGGGGAAATACCACATCCTGTCCCTGGGGAGAAAACAGCCCTGTGCACTGATCTATGTCAGGGACCACCTGCTGGAAAGCAGCTCAGCAGAAAAGGCCCTGGGGGGCCTGGTAAGTACAAGTTGACCATGAACCACCAAAAGGGACAATGGGATCCTGAGCTGCACCAGGCACAGCACTGCCAGCAGGATAGGGAACTGATCCCTGCCCTCTGCTCAGCCCTGGTGAGGCCACAGCTGCAGCATCGTGGTCAGTGCTTGGCTCCTCACTGTGGGAGAGACATGAATGTGTTGGAGACCGTCCAGTGAAGGGCTCATGAAGAGGCTGGATTCTGTCTCCTGTGAGGAAAGGCTGGGGGAGCTGGGACAGTTCAGCCTGGAGAGCACTGAGAGGGGATCTCATCAATGTACATAAAGGGAAGATGTAAAGAGGGTGGAGCCAAGTTCTTTCCAGTGGTGTCCGGTGACAGGAACAGGGACAGTTTGCACAAACTGGAACACAAGAGGTTCGCTCTGAATATCAGAGAAAGTATTTTTGCTGTGATGGTGACAAAGAAATGCCCAGGAAGCTGGTGGAGTCTACATCCTTGAAGTTGTCTGGGAATGCTGTTGGGCAGCTGGGTCTCAGGTGATCCTCCTTGAGCAAAGGGGTTGGACAAGATACCTCAAGAGATCCCTGCCAGCCACAGCCAGGCCATGATTGTGTGAAGAGCTCATCCTGCTGTGGGCTGGGGAGGGATGGTTTGTGGGGTGTGAAGCTGAGGCAGGTGCTGCTGTCCCCTGTCAGGAGGGCAGGATGTGAGCACTTGTGCTGTGATTCTGGGGAAAAATTCCCTGCAGGTTGCATGTCAGCTCCAATTTGGTTTCACTTGCACATGTGTTTACTTCCCTAACACTAAATATTCCCTGAAAAAAAACAGTGTTTGGCCTTAGAGTCCAGTAATAGGACATGATTTTGCACTCCAAATGTGTGACATCCTTGTCTGGTGCACCACCTCTGTTCACCTTGGGAAAGCTCCTTTGCTGTGCCCGACCCTGCTCCTCAGTTACCTTGTGCTTGAGCCTGTTGTGCTTGGGAAGCAGTGGGATGGTGCATCCCTGAGCTCCTGCTAGGTGTGTCCATGGTTGCTTGACCTGGACTGTGGGATGTAGAGATAGTGCAGGGCAGGAGCAGATCTGTTCAGGGGGGAGCATTGCTGCACTGCTGGGTGTCAGGGCTGTCCCTGGCAATGTTGGGGTGAGCATTCCTGGGAATGCTGGTGCTGTGACAGCTGATGCTCCTGTCTCCTTTGTTTCCCTTTTCTAGGGTGGATCTGGCCAACGCAACCAACCCAGCACCATGCAGCAAAAGTCTCAGGCTACCAAAACTGCCTATGGCACTTCTCCATACTGGACAAACTAAATCCGAAACCACAGAGGGGGGAGAGAATGAAAGGAGAGGAGGAAAAAGAGAAAACAAAAGAGAAAAAAGAAAATAGAAGCCGAAGCCCATTCTTGGAATTATTAGGAAAAGTAACTGCTCAGCCAAACATCTGTGCAGGGAAAACTGCAGCCAGCCAGCCATCCTCTGTGTGACTCGCCTGCTTCCTCTTTGAGTTGCTATTATATGTAATATATTTATGTATGTATTTGTAAATGTAATAGAGCCTAAATGTGGTTTTTTCTGCATCTTGCACCCTGTTTTATTTTCTTGGTAGGAAAACTAATTATTCATTTTCCATCTGCATCAGGGCATCCTTTTTTGTTTTGTATTTTGAGTTCTATGGGTTTTGTAACTGTCAGACAAAGACAAACTGCACCTTTTTTTTGGAGCTGGAGCCCATTTATTTAATGCAGTTCTAAATTCAGACAAATAAGGAGACCTTCCCTTCCAAAAAACCTAAATCAAAATGTGTCCTGTTGATTTGATTTTACCCCCCGACTCCCAGTATAGCTGTTATTTTAGAGGGGGAAAATAAAAGAAAGAAAAAAGATAAAAAGCTTTGTGGGCCTTCCCCTTTCTTTCATTTCCTCGCTCTGTCCCTCCCTCCTGCCCTCTTGCTGTGGAAGACAAGCTCTTGTGGGCAGTTTCATCACTGTAGCCTTGAGCTGCAGTCTCAACTTCTAACTTTTCAATTTTTTAATAATAAAGAAAAACGGACAGGGTTCTATTTTTAGTTTGTGCGGGGGATTTTTGTTGCTGGTGTTTTTCTCTAGCAAGAGACTTTGGATGGCTCAGTGTGTCCTGGAACTCCTTTGCATCATTAGAGGCAAAAACTATGTAGCGGTTTCTTAAATAAAAGTATAAGCTGTGTCTTGTACCTCTTTTTGCCCTGAGCCACCTTCCCAGGAAAGCCAGAGCTACTGGATGGAAACTACATCTGTCCCTCCCCACTTTTTTTAAAACAAAGACCTTGGAGGTAACTCCTGATCCTTCTTGTCCTGCACCAGTGCGGTGAATGTTCTAGGAGTTTCATTTCTTTATAAGCCCTTCCTTCACCTAATAAAGATCTGAGCATATATACCCACTGGCGTTTGTCTGCATTTTCAAAGGCTCCAGGAGCAGTTCTATTTTACAGCCTGTCCCTTTCCACCTGCTCCTGCAACAGTAGTCAGGCTGGGAGAGTAAGAGCAGCAGATGGGTTTGACAACAGTGAGTTCACCTGTGTGCTGAGGGCTCTCAGGCACCCAGGGCCACACCCTCACTCCTACCATGAGCAGTTTGTTCTACCTTTGGTGTCTCCTGGGGTGGTGCTCTGAGTCCCTGTGAGCAGCTAGGATTGGTAAGAATGGAGCACAGCTGCAGCTCTGCCCTCTCTGGCTTTGCCCACGCCGTCCATGGGCTTCACTGGGAGGAAGGGCAGGGGTGTGAGGGGCTCCTGAGGGGAGTCTCCTGCCCTGGACTTCCTCTTCCCTGTGCAGCAGAGGAGGTGGGTAAATGTGAAGCACACAACAGACAAGGAGCTTCTTTTCTTTCAGTATCCACAAGAAAAAAGAAGTCTCTTTCTACCCTGAGAACCATTTTTCTTTCTCCGTTACCAGCTCTGGACCCTGTGAGACCCAATTGTCACCCAGGACTCCCCCAGCCTCCGAGCAGCACAAGAGCTACACTGGCATTCCTCTGCCCTGGCTCAGGTTTTGACACTGCCACCAGCTTTGGGGCTTGAATGTCAAGCAGGGCAAAAATGTTTCTGCAGACTGGGGCCCATCAACTTGTACAAGACTGCACCAGCAGCTGAGCCCTCATAGCAGCAGCACCTCATTTACTCTCTTCAAAACACAAGACTTCCCCAGAGCTGCCTTCACTCTCTTGAGGTCTTGTTTATAGACACCCAGTGCTGCCCCGCAGGTGTAGCTCAGTTCTTGCGTGCCTGTCACAGTCCAGAAGCAGCTGGAACTAGGGAAAGGCAACAGGGCAGAGATGGTTCTGGCCCCCAGCAGCCCCAGAGCCTCAGGTCCCACCCCCTCCCAGCTGCTCTGGGTCCTACCCGCAGGCAGAGCCTTGCCTTCAGCCACAGGAAGGCTCGTCTCCTCTCTTTGTGAGAATCAATAAAATGTTTCTCCCTTCCCCTGCATTGTCACTTCGGCAGGACTTGACTGCAGCAATTTCCCCTCGAAGTCCTGTTCCACTGATGGCAGAGGCAAGATTGCCCAGCTACACTTGGCCACCAAGGAAAGAAGGGAAAAACCCCCCTTTGCAGCTCCCCGGGCTTACCCAGTGCAGGGTAGGCTGGAGCCCTTGCTCTGCCTTTGGTCCCACACTGCTGCTGGAGGAAGCAGCTGCTGGCAGCTCTGGACAGCCCAGTGCTGTAGGGTCAGGCAGGAGACACAAGCAGGCCAGATCCCAGACATCTGTCCCGGGCCCTTTCCGTAGTATGGAGACTGCTTTGGGAAGGCAGCTCCAAAATGCCATCACCCTTCCTCCGGCTCAGCTGTGCAGCAGAAGCACTTGGGCTCCAGCCACATTTGATTCAGCAGTTGCTGTGCTGCCATCGATACCAAGTGCAGCCAGTGCAACTCCCTGACACTTGTCCCGCTAATTTTAGCTCGACTGCAGCAGCGGGGGCACTGCAAACGCCCTGCTCCCCTCCTGAGCCTGCAGGGAACAGCACGGGACAGGAAGGGCTGGCACCCGGGAGGGCTGGCAGCCATGACCTCAATTTCTCTGCCAGAGCTGCTCCCTTGACCCAGCGGTCAAACTCCTCCCCCACCCTGCCCGAGCCTTCCAGGAGCACTGGGCTGCTGCCCGTGCCCCGAGTCCTGCGTCCCTGCTCCAGTCACATGAATCCACAAACCACCTTCTCACTGGTCTCCTCCTTCCTGACTTAGGAAGACTAAACATAACAGAAAAGGTCTGGCCTTTTGCCAGAGTCCTTCTCTCAATCAGTTTGTTCTCTAGTCTCAGGTGCAGGCAGCTGTCAAACAGCAGCTTTATTTTGCAATAAACTTATAGATATTTGTGTATAAATATGTCTGTTGATACCAGAGCAGCAATGAACTCATGAACAGCTGTTATTCAAAGCTTTGAGTAACCCATGCAACCAGCTCAAACATGGAAGTAACAGCACAGAGATACTTTCATTTCACATTTTTATTAGTAGACAGATGTGCAGAAAAGACAAAATATAACTACTGAAGGAGAAGACAACACAAAAATGCATCAGTTAATTCTTTCTGGTAAATGATACTGAAGAAAAAAAGGAAAAGATCTGGGAGTTCAGCTAAGAAAACTACAAAGAAATCTAGTGTACCCTGCTGGTTTCAGAATGGTTGAAAACTGCATTTGAAGGGACATGTAGTTGCAAATGTAAACGCTAATATCGACTGAAACAGGAGAAAAGGGGTTAAGAAAAACCCAGAATACACAGAGCAGGTAAACATTTTTCTGCAATCTCTTAAATAGTTTCAAAAAAAATCCCCTCATACTTCAGTTGTATCTCAAAAAAAGGAAACCAGCAAGTCAACAAGCAATGACACTTGCACAGGACAGTGGGGAAGAGAAATTAGTCTGGTAAATGTCGGAGCTCTCAAAAGAGGTTGCTTTTTTGTCATTAAAAAAGGGTAACAGAAGAGTCATAATGCATCTTACAACACCAAGCTTGGAAATACAAGTCACTGGAGAGTATACAGTGAAGACGGTCAAAAGTACAAGGGAAATCCTGAAAGATGCAGTATCCTCATTTCCAACCAAATCATCAGCAAAGCCAGCGTTGCCACACTCTGCTCCTCCACCCCCACAGCCCCCTGGAAGTGGGAGGTTGGTGTCCCTGCCCTGGCGTTGCCCCGAGTCCAGTCCTGCAGCCGGAGCATCAGGGGTCCATTTGCCAACCCTGGCGCTGCCCTCGCAGGGCTGGTGTGAAGCTGGGGTGCCCCACACTGTCACTAGACGCAGGAGAGCTCCGCTGCAGGCTCCGAAAAGCGCGCGGGGCTGAGTCAGTCCTTGCTGAAAAAAGGCTGACACCTCAGGAAGGTGCAGCTGCCTTCCCAGGTAACAGGAGGGCAGGCGGCGGGAGCGCCGGGCACAGGGAATCGCCCTTGGGCAGCCTCACTGCCCGCGGGCAGAGGGATGCGCCGCCGGGCAGGGCTGTCCCTGCAAACCCCAGCTAAGCAACATTTTGGAAAGAGATCTGCCTCGCTCACTTCACGCGGATCCCCGAAGGCTCTCCTCTCCTCTCCTCTCCTCTCCNCTCGCCCCGGAACGCAGACACGAAGCGGATCCAGAACAAAGCTGCTCCCACCGAAGCACCCCCGAGGGACCCGCAGCTGGTGACGTACCATGGAAAACCCTGAGATACTCGGAGGGGAAGCGCAGGCTCTGGTCACGGTGATGCCTCTGTACCTGTGGGGACCGAGGGTCTCGCCCGAGCAGGGCCAGCACCTCCGATCTGCTCCCGGGGCTGCCAGGCCCGGCTGTGATCCAGGGATCATGCCAAAGGGGAACTCGGGGCACGGCACCAGGCACCACAGCCAAACACGACCACGCTGAAAAAGGGGGAGGACTGAGGGTCTGAGGAAGAGGGTTCTGAGACAGGAACAGGCAGGACGCCCCTGTCTGCGACGGAGCGCCCTAAGCTCTGCCAGGGGCTCCCAAAAACATGCGGGAGGCTGAGCTCGGGGCACCAGCTGAAGCAGCACACTGCTGAAGAGCCTGTCAAAACCTGCTGCTGCGCTGCGCCCACCTCTGTGCCCCAGGGGGCCGGGCAGGGAAAGCCCAGCACTGCCCACCCCTGCCCGCAGCACAGACAGCCTGGACACCCCGCGGGCACCAAAGCGAGCAGAGCCACACCTGCCCACAGGTGACCTATACAAGCGACAGAAGGCAGCTCCAGGTGCACAGGGACGGGGCTGCAGGGAGCAAGGGCTGCCAGCCAGCACGGGGCAGGAACCTGCTGGTCTGTCCTACTGCCAAAAATAAGTCCAACATGAATGGCAGACCACTGGGCAGCAGGATGCACATCTGCTCTCCTCCCTCCAGAGAGGGGCAGCTGGCAGCAGATCTCAGCAGAACAGCTAAACTGAATTTTTCCAACCCTATTCTAGCCTGAGAAAAATTAAAAAAAAAAAAAAATAGCAACCCAGGGCTCAGTTGTACAGATGTGAAGTGTTAAGTGTTTATTTTAAGGTTCATATCACAAGCCTTTTTCAGAGACAAAGCTGATTGTGCCCTCTGGGGCTCCAGGGGCCAGCTATTTCCTAACTTAGCAGGCTGAAAAGGAATACTGTACCTTTCAGTGACATCCCATCAAGCTCAACACACAGTAGCTTTACACTTTCCACCCTACACCTTATAAAGGAAAAGCCACCACCACAAGGCTAAACAAATGTACACACGCTATTATTGTAAATGGAGCAGCTAAACCTTGGCAATTTGCTTCGTGGGGATTTTTTTTTCCTCCCAGTAAATGCAGCACTTTGAGCTCCCAAAAAACCCAGCTTCCAATGGGTTTGTTCCAGCTATAAATACATTAAACATCTCAATGCAAGACTGTATTTCATTCAAGAATCTAAACACGAGCAAACCTGTTTTGCTGTGAGCATTTCATAGAGAAGTGAAAAGGGGAGTTTCTTTTTTAAAAAGAAATTGTAATACAGTGATGAAAGGGTTAAGAATGCAAGAATTCAGACATTCTGTGGAGGGGCTCTAAGAGGTCCATAAAAAAGGAGCAAACAGATCCATACAACAGGACACAGCAGGAGACAAAGTATTTTTTACTCCCCCCTCCCACCACTACTTTTTTGCTGGACTGCTGCTAGGTTACCACTGCTCCCTTCTGGCCTGAGTTGACAGGGCAGTATAGGGGCATAGAGGGAGCAGGTCA
>VXBI01002506.1:130984-146303 GCA_013397375.1 Toxostoma redivivum
CCCCCCACTTTTTTGCTGGACTGCTGCTAGGTTACCGCTGCTCCCTTCTGGCCTGAGTCGGCAGGGCAGTACAGGGGCATAGAGGGAGCAGGTCACGACTCCTCGTTGCCAGAATCATCATCATCGTAACAGTCGGCATCCTCCTCCTCCTCATCTTCATCGTCAATGTCGTCATCGTACAAGTCGTCGTAAAGCAAATCTGAACTGTTGTCATTGGAAGGCACTTTAGTTTTGATGCAGTACTCTGCCAGTGTAGTGGGGACCTTCACGCCATCCTTCTCTGCCTCAGCTTTGGTAGCCAAAACCTGTTTCCTGTGGGGAGAAGGACACGGCAGGGAAGTGAGCAGGACACGTGCCAGTGGCTCAATTCCCCCGCCCTCCCCCCAGGCCCTGTCCAGGCCTCCGGGCAGCTCAGGGGCAGGGGAGCTGAGGTTTGCAGGAAGCACCACGAGCAGCACTGGAAACAGATGTGGTTCCTGCGGTGCCAGGCTTGGGACTGCAACAAGCATGTTTGCAGCACACACTCTCAGCAGTACATGAAATGCAGTACATGAAATCAGTTATTCCACAGGCTCTGCACTAGAGACCTGCCAGAGGCCAAAGCAGATTCCATTTGCTTTCCCTATGGACCACCGTAGGGATGGTCAGGGATTTCCTAGGATGATTTAGTGACTGCTGCTGACAACTCTCCCACAGCATGCTCAAAACTGCAATTCTCATAAGCCTTTGGCAGCTCTCAGCTCACACTGGAGGGTCAGAGCAGCTGGGGCACATGGCAGCACCCCAGGACACAGCCTGGGGCATGCAGAAGCCAAGTGTTTCCCACCACCCCGGGGCAGGCTGGCTGCTGTGTCCCAGCAGGGAGGAGCAGATGGCAGCCTGTCCCCTCACCCACCCACTGCCCATCAGTCTGCCATTCCCTGTGTGGAGTGAGGGAGCTGGAGGATTCTCTGCACGGACAGAGCCTGCTGGCCTCACCAAGGCCACATCCTGCCTGCCCAGCTGGCAGGGACAACGCAGGTGTGGCCTCGTGCCAGCCATCCTGCTGCAGGCTGGGCTGTCCCTCCACAGCAGCCCTGGCCCACACTCGCATCGTCCCCCTGCAGCTCCTAACCATGGACTTCTCCAAGGGCAGCACTGAGCAGTGCCTCCAGCTAATCCAACCCAGCTCTGCAAGCCCTTGACAAATCCTGCTGATACTCCTTTGAATTGGAGGGACAAGATTATGATTCATGAATGCATTAAGCATAGAAATTAGTAGCATGCAGTCAGTTGCATCATATCACAAGCAATGTAGGGCTCAAAGACAAGCAGGGACTGACTGGGATTTACTAGTAGCCAAGAGGTTTTGCAGAGCATCCTGACAGATTAGTCTGAAAAAAGAGCAATGTACAGACAAGTCAGGCCAGTCCTCCTGCCCCAGAAGTTTGCACTGCTTCTGTGTGCTGAAAATTCTGGAGGGACCTGAAGCATGGACTTAGAGTAAGACACCAAAATCAATTTCCAAATTAAATTCTGCTCTGAGAAGCTGGTTTCAGCAAATTCTGGAAGCAACCTGTTTGATAGGATTCACAACAGAAGGCTGGTAGCTCAGCATCATAAGTGGCAAAGCTTACCTTATGATTTCGGCGTACTCCTTGTCTTTTCCTTTACTGTCCCTCCATTTCCTGAACATGACTGATGCATCCACGTTGGCAGGAGAGAATGTGTTGGGCTCATTAAGCAAAGAGATTACACTCAGTAAGATAGTCCTGAAAGAGGTAACCACAACAGCAGAGTCAGAGCTAATGCATTCATGGGTTCTGGATGTCCACAACTTCCTTAGGTGTTGCACCATAGATTTGTTTGAAGTCAAGTCTTAAGCCAAGGACTGTTTTTTAAGCAAGAGCAGGTATTCATGAACCTCAGACCCTGGACACTGGTGTAGGAAAGGTTATACAACACAAAACTCATGTGGCTACAGTCGATTGTATCTGTGCATGTGCTTAGGACAGGGCAGCCCACAAAGCGACAATCAGACCAGAATTCAGTTTGTCTGCACTATCCACAGAAATCTGCTCTGTGAGCTGTTCCTGGTGGCTTGCAGCCTCCAGCAGGAAGTCAGGCTGCTTGCCTGCCCTGTACAGGGTGAAGGACCCCTATGGCCCAAGGCCAGCAGAAAAGGCTGCACTACTTTTCCTCTGCCCTGCCAGGTGGTGGGGGGCTGAGGTCAGGGCAGAATTCTCGTGTCCTTAGCTCATGCCCCACTCAGACTGCAGCAGCAGCTCTCAAGCACAGCAAGGGGAAGAAAGTATAGATGGTGCCAGGGCCCAGTGGGATTCAGCTGCTGGTACTCAACAGAGCAGCATGAGCCAGTCACATAATCCCTGGCAAGCAGGCAGGCAGACAAAGTCTTCAGGGATTGCCAGCCAGGTGCCCTGCTCTGCTGGCATTTACCAGCTGCAAACACCATCCTCTTGCCCAGAGCCTTCTCCTGCAGTTCCTAGAACCCTTTGCACTTGAGAGATGCAGGCTTTGCTGCTCACACCATACCCCAAGCAGCACAAACATCCACACCCAGCCAGTGGCTGTAGCTGCTGCCATGACAGCATCACCCATTCCAGGGGTCCTGCCAGCAAACTTCCTTTTCAAGTGGAAGGGACAAACAAGGGTCTGTTCTTGAAACAGAGCATTACCTAACAGCCACTTTGCAGACCTTGATGAGACTGGGAGCCACAGTTGTGTTTGCACTGATTCAGGGGCATGTTCAGAGCACATCTACCAGATCATTTATCTGGGTGCAATTCCAGGAAATGCTTGGTCATTTGGATACCGAGTATCCTGAAAGGTTTTGGAAATAAACACTTGTATCTGAACAGACTGTTCAGCATAGCTATCGAGAGACTCTTATATAAATAATTTTCTAAATTATATAATTCTGTACGAAAAGAGAACAGTAGCTCTGGAAGAAACTGTCCCATTGGACTAAAGTGACGGGCATAAGAGATCATTTTCTACTTCATCTCAAGAATTCATTTAAGAGCCTTTGATTCTCTGAAAACAGACCAGCATGTCAGCTCCAGCATCATGCAGCAGCTTTCATGTAGAGGAAATGAAGTCTAGGGAAGGCCGAGGACAGGAATTCATGTCTGGATTTAGCATCTGCTCTACCACACTTCCATCAACAGTGAGGAGAAGCCAATTTTCCAGACACCAAAGTCACTGCAAAGGTATTTAAATACTCCAAGACAACTGTATTAGAAGTGAAGGTTTCTGAACTCTTCATTCCCATCTAGCACATTAGATCAGCTCCATCACTACTGATACCTTTAAGTGCTGGACAGCATCCTCCAACTCAAACCAAATTGCCGTAAATAAGGTACAGTAACAGGCATCCCAGCATAGGGCATCTGACAGGATTAAAACCACTAAAATAGTTCAACCTTGTGGGACTGAAAACCTCAGCACCAGAGATAAACTGCATGGGCTGAATATAGGCTGAATCTCTGGGATATTGTCTGGGATCTGTCCCTCCTTCAGACAAGGCTGGTGCAGCATGGAAGAGCAGCGAGCAGAGAGTCAAGGAAACAAACACCTGTTAAGGACCTTTTTTCCTAATGTATCAATGCAAGAAGGTTCAGAGACAGACCAACTTCATCCCAAAGAAACATGATGTAGATTGGCTGGTGCTCCCAACTAGCACATTTTATTATATTCCTTGCTGCAAAAGGAATTTTTTTAATTCCAGCTCCTATTGTAGCCTCTCAGTGCCACCTCAAGAGGTAGGTATAGATTGGTCAAAGCACTTTTGCCCTCTGGTATAAAGTTAAAAGTTTTAGCCTAGGCTGCACTGACAGTCATGTTACTGCATCAAGCTGTTTGTGGAATCTGCCCAAATCTTAGGCAGCAAAAAAAGCCAAAAAAAAAAGGGAATCCTCAAGAAACAAAGCAATAGGCCGACAGTACATGACCTATCCACAGGAGATACAGGGGTACCAGTACCTTGAATACTGTGCTGAGTCCTGGCCTGTGCAGTTCAAGGGTGGGGGAGATAGGGGAGGTGTGGAAAAGGACAATTAAAATTATCAGAGAGCCTCAACCCCGAGCCTTGCCACCACTCACTCAGCTCCATGGGACACAAGAAGCAGTATTCTTGCCAAAGAGATCAGAGCCACATTCCTTCACATCTTGCTGGGTTTTGCTGAATTTACTTATACCTGCATCACCTACCTCCCAGCGATAGAAAAGTCCATAGTGATTGTGTTTAAAAAGATAAATGAGCCTGCTTGACACCCTTAGAGGTGGAAGCACAGATGAACTCTCATAGTAGAAGAACGAATTTTCCCCTTCAGGCATGTCAACCCCGCTCACCTGTGGGCAAATAGCCAACTGGGCAAGATTTACAAAATTCAACAGCTGAGAAGTAGCTCCCTCCCATACCCTCAGGCCCTCTGCCTCCTGTCTGACACCTGGAGCTTTCCCAAACCAGATGGGAGCCCAGCAGGATGTGCTTCTGCTGATACTCAGTCCAACTGGTGATGGTGGTAACGGGCTAGAAGTGAAGGACCAGTTTTACTTTCATTCACTGACAGATTCAGTTGCTGAGGAATGTTTCAACCTGTCACCCTCAAGTCCAAGACGCTTCAAGAGCATTAGCACCAAACACTGTGACTGTGGTAAGGGACAGCAGAAATTAGAGAACAAGCACCAGGAGAAGTTCCGTGTCAGTCTCTAGGGTTAAATATAATGAAATACTCTAAATGTTTATGTGATATATGTAATTAATGCCCAAAGCTGTTTCCTAACTGTGAGTTAAGGTTTGTCACCTAGTTGATTCTTTACTTGACAGTGTCTTATAATGAGAAGGAAATTTGACTGCTGTTTCAAACATGGACAGGGTTAGGCCTTAAATTCCTCTGGTACTCAGTGATCCTTTTAATTTTTGGCAGGAAGAAAACCACCAGCTGCTCTCTGTGGTAACATATTTAATAAGAAAAAAGTTTTATTTGTGTCCAGAGAAGAGGGGAGTGAGAACATGTGAGAGGAACAACCTTGCAGACACTCAGGTCAGTGCAGAAGGAGGGGTAGGAGCTGCTCCAGGTATTGGAGCAGAGATTCCTCTGCAGCCTGTGGTCGAGACAGTGGTGAGGCAGCTGTGCCCCTGCAGCACAGGGAGGACACAGAATCTCTGTGGGGATTCCACAGCCTGAGGGAGCCCAGGCTGGAGCAGGGAGATGCCTGAGAGGGGACTGTGATCCTATGGGAGCCCCATGAAGAGAGCAGCTCCCATGGGAGCAGCGTGTCCTCGAAGGACTGCGTCCTGTGGAAGTGTTCCCACGCTGCAGTAGCTTGGGGAAGACTACTGCCTGAGGGGTGGACTCATGTTGGGAGAGTTCATGCAGAACTGGCCTGCTGTGGGAGGAACCCCATAGTGAGCAGGGGAACACTCCTCATCCTTAGCAGCAGGAAAAACAATGTGTGATGAACTGACTGTAACTCCCATTCCCCTACCCCCATACACTGCTGGGGTAGGAGGTAGAGTTGGGAAGGAGGGAGAGGTGGGGGAAGGTGTTTTTAAGGTCTTATTTTACTTCTCATTATCCTGCTCTAATTTTGTTGGTAATAAATTTAATTAATATCTCTAATTCTAGCCTGTTTTTTCCATGATGGTGTTAAGTTAGTGATCTCTCCTGGTCTTTATCTGCTGCAGAAGAACATCAGAACAATGAACAGGTAGGTAAGGCTGTGAAGATTGGAATAGCTCAGGCAGACTAAGGCTGGGAGCAAAAGGGTGAGCTATTTCTAGCCCCAAGCCACTTCAGGACATCTAGGAAGAGATGCAACACACAAATAGGCTCATGATTGACCACAGAGGCCATCATACAGGTTATTCACAAATGTGAAACATGTGCTGTCATCAAGTGAGCCATACAAGTGAAATATCCCTGGAATAGAGGATGGTGGCTGGGTTTCCAGTATGGTGAGGCCTGGCAAATAGATTACATTGGGCCACTGCCACAAACATGCCAAGGCAAGAGTTATATACTCACTACCATAGAGGCAACAACTGGCTGGAAACATACTCAGTGAACCATGTAACTGTTTGGAACAGGATCTCAGGTCTTGCGAGACACATTTTGTGGTGACATGGTACCCCAGAAAGAACTGAAACAGGCAACTGGACTAACTTTCAAAGTAACCTCATGAACTCTTGGGCAAAGAAATGTTGAGCAAATCTATCAAGTCCCTTACCACCCATAAGCCTCTGGAAAGACTGAGAAATGCTGAAGACTGTTAAGAGCTTTAGGTAATAGGATATGGACGCACTGGGATGAAAATTTCGCAGAAGCCACTTTGCTGGTCAGTGCTAGGGGATCTGCTAACTGCACTGCTCTTGTCCAAACTAAGCCCATAGAGTGTGGGAGAAGATAAGGTCCCTGCACTATATACAGGAAAGTGGCTAGGGAAGTCAGTGTGGATTTCTCCTCCCCTGGGAAAAGGCAAGTGCATTTGAGGGTTTGTCCGTACCCAAGGATCTGAGTGTACTTGGTGGGTAACATGGAAGGATGGGGAGACCTAGTATGTAGCTCAAGGAGATTTAACCTTGGGGGAAAAAGAACCTGTGTGAGTTTTATGTTGTAGGAAGTAAAGGAGCAGGAACAACAGGACCTGACAAAGAATGAATTTTGTGAGGAGCAAAGTGAATGTGATAATGATGTAAGCCAGGCTGGTGCCCAATTATCAAGTATGCTGCTTCTCCTGTCCTGACCACCAATCCTGATGGAGTAGAGCACAAGTCATGGATCTGAGGGGTGGAAGAAGCTATGAAACAGGAGAATAGTATCTATCTGTGAAAGGACAGGTTAATGAAAATGTATGTTTGGTATAGAGATGGTTCAAGGATGTAGTTTGGGTTGTATGTTTGGGTAAGAAGAGACTCCAGTAATAAGAAATAAATACAATGGAACAGTTGGAAGATACATAAATTATGTGGGATCTAAACATGACACAAATGGTATGGAAAAAAGAGTGGAGATTGTATTGAGCCTGGCTGAGCCGTAGCTCGTTTTCCCTTAGCAGCCCTTTGTGCTTTCCAGTCATAGTAAGAAAGGTATTGATAACACAACCAGTGTTTTGGCTACTGCTTAGCAGGGCTGGCACAGCATCAGCACTGTCTCTAACATTCCCTACTTCCCCATCAAGGGGCTGAGAGCTGGCAAGATCCTAGGATGGGACACAACCAAAGTAACCTGGGGTCCAAATTAACCAAAGGGATATTCCATACCATATAACATCAGCTCAGATACAAAAGCTAGAGAGAGGAGGAATGGGGGACATTTGTTATATTATAATGTTTGCCTTCTGGAGCAACCCCTACGGGTGCTGAAGCCCTACTTCCCAGGAAGTGGCTGAACACTGTTCACCAATGGTAAATGAAGATTCCTTCCCCCCACCCCGCCCCTTCTTTGCTTATGCACACAAAAGCTTTTGCTATTGCTTTAGTAAACCGCCTTATCTCAACATGCAAGTTGTTTTCCGTGTCACTTTTTTCTCCCCTGTCCCACTGGGAAGGGGAGTAATAGGGCAGTTTGGTGGGCACTTGGAACCTATTACACATACTTTACCACAAGTGGTACTTTGAAGAAGATAACAGTGACTGAGAAGGGCTTCAACATTTGAGATAATTTGCCTTCAGAGTAGGAAACTCTGTGAACAGGACAGAAAGCTCTGCACTGTCAACCCAGTATTAAGACAGAGCAGCCAAGTATGTTCAGATGAACTGGTAAGTCTGGTTCCCACTTGATTCAAGCCCTAAATCCCACAAAACCTTAAATTCCCTCCCAAAACTCTCCCAACATATGCCTTAGGTCTTGTAGAGATGACAGGCCTTTAAGGTCAGCACTGCACAACATAGTCACAGTTACCTGACATTTTGGGTAGGGTTCCACCTCTCGGAGGGCAGCTCTCCACTTTGTGGATCATCTACAGGTGGGTGAAGAATTGAAATACATACATCTCCATTCTGCAAGACAGAAAAAAACACTGAGAATAGCTTGGCTGGAGTGGAGGCTGAGGCCTGATGACTCAAATCCAACACTCTGGCTGTCTTCTGAACAGTTTAACCTTGTTGATATTGATATTTATACACTCAAGTGCCAGTAAAAACCAACAAGGGCTGGAAGTGGTTCTGAATTCTTCCTGGATCTACCTTATCCCCCAAGGGTTAGTCTGCAAACTGGCAAAAAACCCCAATATCAAATCAACACATTTAAAGAATGTACTAAAGTAAGCAAAAATAGTAATAACATGACATAAAACTAAATTGGTCTCCACATAGCAAGTGCTACTGTCACAGTGGCATAAGCTTTAATCACAGGAGACTCAAAGTAGGGTTAAAGAAAATTTGTTTTCCCACTGGTAGTTTGAGCTAGCTACAGGGAATTTTTGAAATTAAGGATTTAATCACCATCTACTAGCTCAGGTATGAAAACTTTGTATCTCCCAGGACACAAGGATGTGGAACAGATGGTGTAGGGCAGGCTTACACAGCTCCCCTAGGACACATCTGTTCAAAATACCACATGAAAAAGTAGGAGATGCTCTCTGAAGGTTTCACTGAAAATCCCTTCCAGCATGCAAGAGGAAGAATATTCTGGCAGCATATGGAAGCCATACAGACACATAATTCTCAATATGTTTCTACTCACCAGTGTTATGGCCTGAATATAGATTTAAAGCTCCATAATACCTATTTAAGAAAGCTGTCAACCCAATTCTCCATCAGCAACAGAACTCTGACACAATTGCTTTGTAGGAGTGCTGGAGCAATATCCAGCTCAGCTGATATCCCCCACTGAGGCAGACTTCAGGTACTCACGTGGTACCAGTGCCTTACTGCAGGATGGGGTGAAGGTGCAGATGAGGCCTGAGGCCATCCAACAGATATTGGCCTCTCCAGGCTCCATTTGCTCTCCCTTGCAGCCAGCTGTGGGGTGAATCACAAGTTCCTAGAGGCAGCATCACACCTTTAGCAGGCACAGCCCCAGCTGAGGGGCAGCACTCATGCTGTCCCTTGTCTCTCTGGTCCAGGACACAGGCTGATGACAGGATCAGCTCTGTTCAGGACTCCAGGCTGGCAGCTTCCCACACACCTGGTCTTACATCTTTCCAACACTGCTCAAGCACAGAGCAGGGCTGCTCACAGCAACAGCATCTGTGCCTTTGAGCCCAAGCCAGTGATCACAGCTACAGATAGCACCAGCTCACCTGGGGGGTTGTGATCTGTATCCAGATTTCAGTGGTGCACTATTCCCGCCAGGTATGCTAATCTAGCAGGCCCTTGTCACTTTGAAGCAGGTTTTAGTCAAGAACACAGCAAGGCAGCACCTGGAGCTGCTGAATTCCAAGGCACATACTTATGTTGCTGGAACAGTTTGCTTTAAGAAGGCAGTTTCCCTTTTAGGACCCCAACAGGCTTGTGAAATCTTGCAATTTTTTTAGTATCATTCCAAGGTGAAGTTAATTATACTAATAATAGATTATGCCCAGTCTACTCTGCTTTTACTAATAATTTCCATTAGTTTTTCCTTTAACCTTTTGCTAGGAGAATGCAATGCTAGTGGCCCAGAGGAAGTATCTCAGCCCTCAGGAAAAGTTCCTGAAACAATCAGGCCAGCAGCATGTGGACAAGCTGGTATTTGGCAAAATGAAGACAGAGGGAAGTAACAATGTGAGAAGTTTTTGTTTAGCCACGATCAGTACTACATGTTTGGAAACTGCATTGCATTAAGAGTCTGAAAGAGTAAAGGTATAATGGGGCCTGATAAGGTTCTATGAATCAGGACAGTCAGGGGCCAAGCCTTTCCCTATACGCATTTTTGAAAGACATAAACAAGGAGAATGAGGTATTCATCTGCCATTGAGAAATATCCTACACTTCTTTCAGGAGTGAGAATGGTTATGTCAAAAATAGAGAGCTAGTGAATGCAGTTTTACCAAAGTTGAGTTACTCAGGTAAAACAGAGATAGGAAAAGCACACATTGCTCAAGCCTCATTGCTCAGAACTGGAGTATGTTACCCCTTCCATCTGGTCCTACCAGCAGATTCTGTAAACTGCTACTTTCTTCTTCCTTGAACTAAGAGGGATTTTTTTGTCTCCCTCCTTTTGAAAAACCCTCAAACCTCAAATACTTTGCTGAGATAGTCTCAGTTTCATTTGGAGTTATCCCAGTGCCTCATCACTGCTTAAATGTTGTTTCCAAAACAGCCTGCAAGCTGCTTTAGATTCCCTCAGCTACAAGAGGTACTGCTATGAACCTCAGTACAAGAGGTACTGCAAAGGTGAGAGCTCGAGTATTTGAAGAGCAAACCCAAAATACACCCATCAAGCTTTGGGTTAGTTCCTCCTGCTGCCTTCAGTTGTTTCTAATAAATTTTTCGTCTTTCTCACTAAGCCTTTCCAAGGCTGGCTTTTGTACATTTCATTTTGGTAACCATTTGCCACTCACCTCCTGCATGAGGATTTCCAGATTCACAATCAATAATCACAGTATGGCTCTGCAATTATCTGAAGATTTCTAAGTTGTCTTTATTTATAGACCAAAATTCCATGTAACTGAAATAGAGCCTTAAAGAGAAACCTTGGCTTGGAAAGATCCTGTGCCAAGTATTAAACACCAGAAAACTGTCAGATAACCAATTTGAGGATGTCCCCAGACTTAGGACAAGCCCATGGATCAATTAATAATTAAAGCTGGTTATTATTCTGTTTTGCACTGAAGTTTGGCAAGGTTTCTAGCCATTTATTACTAAGCCTTCAATGCAGTTCTCACCATGATATTGGAAGCATACCCATTCCAAGCTGGGCATTCAGCAGCAACAACTTATCAGAAAGGGCTTTCCAAGTCCAAGCCATCAACTGAAGCCTTTATTTGTTCACAGGACGGAAGAGAATGACGTTGCTGCTCTCAGGTGGGTTCAAAGGAAGCCTGCAGAACCTCTCATAAGAAAACTTGTGATAAGATCAGAGACCTGCACCAACAGGAGCATTTTGAAATCCTTTAGCTCTCAGAACCAGCGTTTCTTAGCAGGCTGATATCCTTATAGGATACCCAAAAGTTCAGCTAGGATTTGGCTGACCTCCACTACAAGTCAAGTTTTTAATCAAAACAGGCCTTCAGCCTTCAAGTACAGCTCTATGGAATTGGATTATATTGAACCAATTGCTTCTACATTGATTCATTCCTCTTCTGGACCTGCTGTGAAGTTCTGTTGTGATCCAACTGATGACAGTCCACAGCCTTGACCACCCTGTGAAAGTAACTCATACACATGCTGGGTTTAAGGAAGCAGAAAGTTTTCTTACACACTCCAGGAAAAGTTATTAAAAAAAAAAATCTTACCTCATAAATGTTGGGGTGCCACATTTTGGTCAGGAATCTGAAGGTAGGTGGTGAATATGGATAGTCAATAGGAAATTTAATGTGAGCCTGAAAAAAAGCAGAATGTTTTAGCTATGAAACAGAACAAAAAAAGACCAACAAACAACTACAGTGAAAAAATTGGGGAAAAAATTCATTAAGGCTACTAAATTGCTCATTTTATAAACCAGTGCCCAAATGGCCCCAGAGCATAACCCTGTTCAATTTCTTACAAGCAAAATAATAACTGAACAAGAAAAACCGAAACATCTGGGCCAGTAATGCTCATTAAACAAGCCAAAATGCATTTACCATGTCCTAATTCAAGAAGCACTATTCAACAGCTGTTGTTAAACAGGGTAAAAGTTTTAACTCGAGAGAGCACTGCTGTCTTTTTGAGTGCAAAAGCAGACTAAAAAAAAGTTTACTAAGCTGAATAGACCTGTTTTATATTTGCCTGTACAAATATTTAAAATTATTCCTCCCATGATGAAAAAAAATTGTTACGTAACTTGCTCTAGCTATTTTGCCTTTCTTTGAAAGTTAAGCTGGTCCATCAACTTGTGTTTCTAATACTACATGTTTTGCCACCACAGGTATTTTTGAAGTCTTAATATTATCCGTGTCTGTTTAATAAATCAATGCCTCTTGAGGATTATTGATGGGCAATAGCAGTAAACATCCAGCAGTGGTCATCTGTGGGGCACAACTCTGAGTCGAGTCAGTTGTGGGAAGGCTGCAGAGATCCTAGCACTGGAAATTAACTTCTCTGTGCTGTCCTGCTGTTCACAGCAGTCTGAATATGGACTGATCAAGTGTCCAAAATACTTCTCTCTGGACGGTGGACTTGCACATTGCTGCACTGTAGAGCACTTTCCCTGGAACTGCTCAACTCACCAAAAAGTCCTACTGCCAGCCCAGCGAGGGATCTCCAGAGAAGCATCTTCTGGTCCCTCAAACACAGCCAGGCTCATTTGCAACTGAGAATGCAAGAAGAGATCCCAAAAGCAACATTCATATTTATCCTGGTTTGAGACAAATTTAGGAGGAAACCTAGTCACTCTAGGACAACATGGTAAGAGCAGAATTCCAGGTCACTCTCTTTCACTTAAGTACCTAACCATGCCACTTGTTCAACAAGAAAAACTTTGCAAGGTTTTATTCCATAGTACACAGAAGCAGACTAGACAAATGGATTACAGAATTGTTAGGTACCTGGCTACAGTTTTACTCATCAGCACATACCTTTGCCTTACAACCCAAATTTTACACTTTGGGGTCAGAGTGCCAGGTAGTGAAGAAAAGAAGGTTTTCTATTCATCTTTATGAAAATAAATTCACCAGCTCACATGGCCTTACAGCCTGTAGATGCCTATTCATGACTGTATGTGGGCATGTTACAGCAGCACTAAGTCCTCACCCTGCAGTCATTTGTTACAGCACACTCATAGCCAAGAGATTTATGATGCACTTAAACAATCCCAAAGTTTAAGGCCAGTTGCATGAATGACATTGCTCCAAGAGCAGTGAGTGAATGGCTCTTGCCACCACACACTCCTGAAGTAAGGACATGCCTGGGTCCACAGCATGCCACCCTGCACTGAGAGCAGAGCAGAGAACTACCCAGGGCAGGGCATGTTCACTCCAACTCAAGCGCTTGCATCATCTAGCTGCAGATTCCTCCAGACAGTGGGGTTTTCCCAAGAAAGCCCATTCCTGTGCTTACAAGCAGTTTTGTGAGATCTAAGACATAAAACAGCAAAAGGACCGAGATTAAAAAAGCAAGAGACAACAAAACTTGGGGTTGAGTTACCTACAAGATGTCTTAGCAAAATCTGTCTTCTATACAACCACAGCTCCCAGCTGACCAAAACAAAAAGTACTGCACAGCAGACTACCAGCACTGCTATACTTATAACCCATATAGATGCTCAAGGAGTACAGGTCTCATTCCTCCCAGTAAAACCTCTTTGCTTTCAAATTGTCTAATCCTGACAGGTTTGTCTTAACACCACTCCAGAAGCTGAGCCTGAGGCACCAGTATGTCCCTGCATATGATGCAGATTCATGCAGAAGCTGTAGATCCTGAAAGACTGTTCCGAATTTCTAAATCCTGTTTGACAAACAGTTCTTTATTAGAAAAGGACTACCTGCCTACAATAACTATCACTACAGAATGCAGTGTTGTGTCATATGAAGGATTCTCTTGAGCTCTAGGAACAGAAAATGCAACTGGAGAAATCCTTCCTTCCCACATGCAGGCAGCTAAGAACCTAGCTTCCCTGTAATCTGTTGCATATTTAAAGAAAGCAGGCACATTACATGGTGATCAGCTATTTCTAACTAGTCTGTAGCTCTTTAGCACATTCAGGTTCTGTACTGGAACATAAAGCAAGTGAGGCTTCTCTACAATCCTGACTTCAGAGTCAAAAGCCTCCAAAACAGAAAACCGAACTACAGGCAGGAATTTTTCCCAAACAAAAAGAGCACCACTGTCAGGTCCCCACAGTGAGATCATCCAGAATTTGAAAGTGAAACCAAACATTTTTCCAGGCCATTACAAACAGGTCTGAGAAAATTACCTCATCTGTTCTGCAAGAGAAACCATGGAAAGTTACGCAAGCCTATTCTGCTCTCACTGAATGCTATTTGAGTTTCTGTGTGGGTTAAGCAAGCCAAGAATTTCCAAGAGAAGCTGTAAGACTTCTTGCAAAGATGCAGCAACAGCCACAATTACAGGTCACTTTTTTCCCCACTGAAAGCCTGATTCTAAACATGCTAAAAAAAATAAAAAAAACCCACAAACAAACCAAAATTAAGCAATAAACCTAATTTGAAATAGAGCTTACAGAAGAATTTTTCCTTACAGTTACACTGACACAAGGCAAAAAAAAAATCTGTTAAACTCAGCCAGGCTGCTAAGTACTAGAGAGTGGCAGTTTTCAGGGAGCTTGTTGTTAGCTCAGTTACAGCCACACAAACTAATTTAGGAGGACTAAAGATGCAGCTCAGTTTCCCCCTGCAAGTTCCAAACAGTTACTGAACTCACCATGTGCCTGCATTCACCACTCCTCAAACTGAGCTTAAACAGAATAGAAATAATCCTGTTTTGGTGCTGATTTTAGTCAGCTGCACGCCATGGCTCCTTGGCATTGACTGAACATACTCAACAGCCAGGAAGGTGAAGACCAGTCACCAATCAACCCATTCCTCCCTTTCCCAGTTTGTAACTAGTCATGCTTATAGTCCCTAGAAAAAATAATAAACTCTTCCAAATAGTCCAAAAGATACAGACAGCCCTTTACAGCTGCCACAAGAACTTCAACTTCCAAATTACACCATAGCATATATTTTAAGAATATTGCTACCAGCATAGTCAGTTTGTTTCCTATTTTACTGCCCCCCTGCATCTTCAACAGAGACTGCACTTCAGGTTTGTTGATTTTCTTTAAATTGGGTAAGACCAAGGCACAGGTTCTGCTAAGCATGCCAGAAAAATACACAGTCTCACTAGATCTTGTGTGACTGAAAATATAAACATAGTATTTCTGCCAACCAAAGAATTATTCACTGATTCAGTCACTATGAATAACTATTACAGCAACTTTGTTTCTTGAGATCTTGCAGCACACTTGACTCAACACTTGTACTAGGGTCACAATTACTCAAGTACTCCAGGCTTGGGGCAGAGAGGCTGGAAAACTGCCTGTCAGGGAACGACCATGGGGAGCTGGCTGACAGTGGCTGAACATGAGCCAGTACATGCCCAGGTGGCCAATAGGATCCTGGTCTGGATCAGCAATAGCATGGCCAGTGGGACTAACACAGGCAGGACTCCTTCCTAGCCTCAGTCCTTGTTCCAGCCTAGTTGCAAATTACACTTCAGGAGTCTGACATAGTGTAAAAAAAAAAAAAAAAA
>VXBI01002506.1:146345-181462 GCA_013397375.1 Toxostoma redivivum
AAAATCAATCTCAAGCTCACAAAACTGATATCTCTGATTTTTAGGCAGAAATGGAAGGAATTGAATCCATCCTCCCTGCCCAGTGCAGATAGGCCATGGGGGAAGTGCACACATTTCCTGGAAATCCACCAGGATCACAACTGATCTGAATCGAGGATAATGGGGTACACCACCAGCTTTTATAACAGCCAGTATAAATTACAGCTGCTTGGTGTTCCTGGAAGTGCCATTTAGAGATTATTTTTATTTCAAAACATCGCAAGCTTAATGCCAGCCTTTCCAAAACTCTGCATTAGGGAGGGCAAGGACCTTTAGCAAATTGTATTTAAGATCAGATACAAAGGAAGTGGTTTGAGTTTTTAAACTGTTTTGCTGTTATTTGTAATTATCTGCTACAGCCAGCCCACAGATAAGCTCCTATTGACTCTATGCAGGTACCACCAAAGTCTCTTACAGATCACCCACCTGCCCTGGTAGACTCACAGACAGAACAAGGACTCCTCACTTTCCTTCTTAAGGGACAAAACCAGGCTCTCCACTGTGCTCCTGCTGACTGCTCCACACACTAAACATGCAAGAAAGGTGAGGACAGGAACTACAGGCCACTACCAGGCTAAGTGTGTGCATCTAATCCCACAAAATGCCTTTTCCTGCTTCTGGTGCATCACACATTTATACAATTCATTTAATGGAATATCCTCTCCACATTAAGCCTGGACTAGTACATGCAGTATTAAACACAATGTGTGTTGGAAAAGCATGTTCAATAGAGGTCAGCAGTCAGTACCAGCAGTCAGTTTCTCACAGCAGTGAGGTTTAAAGCACCTCAGTATTGTCCAGCTCATAATATGTAAAACAGCATTAATAGCCAGTCCCACTACACTGTCAACTATTTGGTGAGGTAAAAATGAATGTAGAGCCAACACTGCTATTTCAGCTCCATTTATGACTTATGGCCTAAGTAATTTCTTGTGGCAGAGCTGGGTGCTAGCCTGGTACTTTAAACTCAGTTATTGCTTCATTTCCCAGCAGCACCATATCAGTACTTATTGACATCTGCTGCGCTTTCAGAGAATAGGAGCACATCTCTGATCCAAGATGAGTGAACAGGTCACTGAAGTCTTGTGAATCCTGAAAAATCCCTTGGTGCTGAAGTGGCCACATGAACAGTAAGAGCAGGAAATCCCTTATATCCCACATTATTTGCACTGTTTCATAAGGAATTTAAATCACAAAGATCTGAATGTGAAGAATAAACTAGATCTCATGAGAAGGACATGAAGCATCTAAACAAAAAAGAACATAGAGCCAAAATTCAGCAGAGCAATGATGAGTCAAGAAGTAAGGCTAGCTTACAAAATCAGAGACTGGTTTGACAGGCACCAGCCCATTCTTGTTTCACACTAAATCATATCTTGTATACATTTCCTAATTTAGTTATCTGGGGCACTACTAAATCTGTTGTTTTCAATAGAAGACTTCCTCTGTACAAACTAGATTTTCCTTTACTAGAACTTCTTTTAACAGTAAGATGTTAAATTAAATATTATTAAATTAAATATTTATCTGTACTGTATTATCTGCAATGTTCAGAAAGCTGAGATTGTTGGCAAGTCATCCAACCCAGACCAAAGCAGGTAAAGAGGCACATTACAAGAGCACCCACCTATACTCAGCTAACAACTGCCAGGTCCTTTTCCATTGCTTTGATTGTCATTTTGACTTTTCATGATGCTACAGAAAATGCTATCATTTCAACAAGTGCAGGAGATGCAGCATTCAGCAAGAGATACTGAGTTTGAAACAGAAACATTCTGAAACAACAAAGTATTTATTCTATAAAGTGCCCATTTTCACAAAGCTTTTGCTCATATCTGCTATCTCATCACTGAAAAGGCCACTACCAAGAGCAAGGTAAGACACACCGCCAAACAGAATTACTTGATCCTCTTTCACAGGGCAAGCTGTTGTTTCAACAGTTTCACTGAGCTTTGACACAGGGGCCAAACAATAAACCAATTTCAGATTCCCACAGAGAAAGCTGATGTCATATTGAGGTTTGTGTATTTTCCCAGGAATTCCCATGCTGAAATGTTTATGAAATTCCATCCTCAATTTAACTCTCACTCCAGGATCAGGCCTGATGTTAGGAGACAAAAAGATTAAGAAGGAATATATCAGAGACTGTGACAGGCCAGATGTTAGGAGATTTCTGTCATGGCTGAAGACTCCATGTAGAGATTGCGCTCTTGGATCTGATGCCTTCAGGTCGCCCACAGACTGCACACAGGCTTGAGATAAGGGTCATTGTGTATGTGCTATGCAGAGAAGCTACTCTGTGCGATTATTTTCCAGGCAGAAACAGATGACTCAGTTCTTATTTATGTAACAAACACACCAACTTCCCCATTTAGACAAAATAGGAAGAATATCTCCAAATGTGTGAAACTTAAGTTTCCCTGTGCAGCCTGATACTTGCCAAAGATACTTGGGGTTGCCATATCTAAAGTTTATACCAAATCATGCATCTCCTCTTAGGTCTTTGAGTCAGACTAGAAGCTGGGACTTGAAATACCCTACTGCACATGTAACTGCGCAGGCTGGTACCTGAACTGGTAAAGCTCTCACATGAGCATAACTATTCTAGAAACAGTTTCTGTCCACCTCAGATAAAGCAATTTTCCATCTCTTTCCATTTTTAAAAACAATAGTTTTGCTGGAGCAGTGGTGGGAATATTTGAGACTGCTTATTCAAAGTATCATGGTACATTACTGGCATCTGTGGTGTCATGTCTGGAAGTTCTCCAATTACATTTGTAAAGGGTTGACATTTTGAGTACCTCTCTCTACTTGCCAGGTTTCAGGGTCCAAAAGACTGTCTCTTTTAGTAAGAACTGAATTAGCGCACGACATCTTCAATATTTTGTTCAATCTCACATTCTTGAATTCAACTTTACTGGGTAAGTAATTCATATTTTCTTGAAGCACATTTACACAGGCACATGTATGGAATGGTTGACTGTGAGACAGCATGATACACTTCAGACTTATCCTGGTAATTTATCAGTGGGATTGATTGACAGTGAGATTAAGGGCACCTCACTAAATTCACTGGTGACAACAGGCTCTGTATTGCAATCACACTCTGGAGGGAAAGGATGCCATCCAGAGGGACTTGGACAGGCTGGAGAGGTGGGACTCATGAGGTGCAAACATCATCATATTCAACAAAGCAAAGCGTGAGGTCCTATACTTGGATTGCAGCACAGAGAAGTGGGTGACTGAAAGCAGTCTGGCAGAGAAGGCCTGGGCGTGATGGTTAATGAGTAACTCAATGTGAGCCAGCAGTGAGCACTCACAGCCCAGAAAGCCAAACATATCCTGGGATAAATCCAAAGAAGTGTGGCCAACAGGTCATTCTCCCCTCTACTCTTGTGACATCCCACTTGGATTACCCAGAGTTTTATACCTTTTCTATTTCCCACAACATCCCACTTGGATTACTGCATACAGTTCTGGTGATCCCAGCATAGAGAAGGACATGGAAGCACCTGCCCTATGAAGGCAGGCTAAGAAAGGTGGGGCTGTTCGAATTCTGACAAAGAGAAGGTTGTGTGGAAATCTCATAGGAGTCCTCCAGTATCTTTACTGTGAGGGTGGTGAGACACTGGAACAGGTTGCCCAGAGATGCTGCAGGTGGCCCATCCCTGTAGGTGTTCAAGGCCAGGCTGGATAAGGTCTTGAGCAGCCTGGCCTAGTCGGAGGTGTCCCTGCCCATAGCAGGGGGGTTGGGATTGGATGATCTTTAAGGTCCCTTCCAAACTCTTAAGGTTCTGTGATTAATCGGCACCAAAACACACCTAAATTTTCAATAACACTGGATAGAGTGTCTGTGAATTTACCTATTCATTCCAATATTTGCATCTTTACCAAAATACAGCAGATTGTTTTGTTTCTCTGTGAAGCAAGCCATACCATTTGTATCTGCTGAGCAAGGAGATGTCCAAACTAGCTCAACGTGAGAACACCCTTTCCTTCAGCCTGTTTTTACTATTTTTAGCCAATTCTTTAAACAAGTACCATTCATGAGTCAGTGAATGACTAATTGCCTTGATTCTCTTCCTATGCAAGCCAGGCTGGATGCAAGAGGAAAGCTCTCCTCAAGGGACAGCCCACCACATGTTCTGCTAAAAACACAGGGCAGGTCTTGATGCAGTCACCTCTTTCATAAGCAGCAAGGGGAAAGACATATTTATAGCATTTTAAGTGTAAACCCTAGCACTGCGCTGCAGTGTTACACAACTTTGCCTTTCCCAGCATGGCAGGCAGCAGCTCTCTTCTCAAGCTGGCATACCAGCAACCTTTATTTAAATAAGGGATGCAGGCTTCTGAAAGGTGAATGGCAGCACTCAGGAACTGCAGTTGAAATTTTATCTATGCTGGCTGCCATGCAGAAGCCAACTAAGCACTTGTGCAGCCTTATTACTTGTTTTTCAGCCACTGCACTACTGATCGTAAGCCCTCCTGGTTTGGAGCTGGACACAGGCAGCAAATCTAGGCAGACTGATCAGTAGCAAGCAAGTCTGCTGGACTGTACCACTTCCAAGCAAACAGCTAAATCAGCAGTACCGTCTCCTAGTGTGGAGACCCAACCAGCAACATGTTAGTCTAGATGCATAACCCTATAGTGATACAACTGTACTATGCATAGCCCCACCCAGTGTACAACCCATCTGAAAAGTGTCTCTGATCCTGCACAAGGGAAGTCTGATACATGTTCACAAGCTGGCCCCTGCCCAGCATCCTCCAGTTCACTGCAGGAGCCACTACTGTGTCAAAAGGCATTTGCTAACGAGAAGCTTGTATCTGAGACACAAAAGCAAATTTTCACATTATTGCATGATGCACCTGTCAGCTTCATTATCATGGGCTGCTCTGACCAGACCAACAAGTATAAAGTTTTAGCTTGGATAAATGCGTTAGCTGATACACAGACATCCTTGCTCCACAGGTTATTCTTTCTACAGTAACAGGTTTTGGGTGGGCTTTTTTTGCTAGTGAGAAGTCAAATTAAAGAGGCATTTAGCATTCTGTCATTCTTCACCTCTTTTCACCCCTGCCTTGTGCTTCAGAGGATTTGGAGGTCAGAGCACTGCAATCAGTATAACTTTACTATGGACATACAATAGAAAAGTACAACACTGAAGTGAAGGCTAGCATTAATATTTCTACCTATGCTCCAACTAGCTGCCATGTCAATTACTAATACAACATCTAGATAAAGCCAGAAACCTCAATTTGCTGCAAAATCTCCTGAAAGAGCCAGGAAAAGGGAACAAAGCAGGTTGAATCATCTGCAGTGCAGCATAATTTAAGGTATCATTTATACTTCTTATAAAAGCAGAACTACTGCAGTCAAACAAGCTTGGTACAAGAATACATAGCCTTGAAATTCAAGCTTGTATTTAATGAATTGGAACCATTAAGTTTGAAGGTATACCAGGTGAGAGTAGCAGTCAGGAAGAACTACTTAAGCCTACCACAGGTTAAGAGGATTAAAGTCAAGGCAAAAAATTGACGAGACAGATGTAAGATGAGTATACAGGAAAGGGATCTTATTTGGATGAAGAAAGATGGAACTTGTAGCAAAGTCAAGGGAGAGTTGTGCAATTTTGTGACTAAACACAACTCAAAGTAGCTTTCATATTATGCACTATTTCCTGCCCGTATAAAAAAAGGACCTGAAGGGAAATTAGAACTCATTTAATTCTTCCTCCTGTATTTAAGCACGTCATAGATAACGCTCTTGATTCAAAGTGTCATATCTGACTTAATTTTAGAAGAAATTTGTGTGACAGATCACACACGAGTGGCATAACAGCAAAGGAAAGACAAGATTTATGGTAGATCTACAGTCTGCTCTTAGTAAGAACTGGTGTTGCTGAAAAAAAAGCCCCCAGATCCAACATGGGGGAAAAAAGCAGGCCAGTCTAAGGTGAGCAACAAAATTAACTGCAATATCAGGCTGACAGCAAGAGCTCTTGTAAGAGGTGCTGCATTTATAAAGATTTGTAGGAACAGGTGGTATCTCAAGTACTTCAAGTCAAAACAAGTTTTCTATTGTGAGACATCATCTAGTATCTACCTTCTTATGATTCTTGGATAACTTATTTTTCAGCTCTGCTTTTTAAGGTTTTACATGTTCAGCTGAATGCTGGAGAAACAGACATAATATGACTTTCCAAAGCATTCTCATGTGTATGCCAGTACCCACATAGCAACTTCATATGTTGAAGCCTCCTCAGAAACAAGGCATGTTGGCTTCCTGCAAAGCTTTTAGACTCATCTAAAAGCTCCTCCACTTTCTCAATAACCATAATATCACCATATGTAATCACCTGTGACTACAGAGACCACTTATAAGAATGCACACTGTGTCTGATAGCTGAAGTGCTCCAGCATGCTCTCCCACTCAGAAAACGTAGCATCCATACAGTCAGTTTGGAAACTGGTTTCTCTTATTCCATCCAGAGAAAAATGATACCCACACATCTGCAAGAGACTAACACCGAGCTCTAGACTTGATCGTATATGGGATAAGCCAAGGCTACCAAACCCTAAGACTGGCAAGAACAGATAATTCATCCATATTTCTATGCTAGACAATGACATGTTGATACTCTTTCCTATCTGATCAGATTAATTCTTGAAAACTTAAGTCATCATGTTGCTAGGCCGTTAGATAAGACACACTGCACCTGATATACTCTATCAAATTACAATGCAGTAATAAGCATTTTGCAGCAAAAGTCAACAGTGTTTTATAAGTATGGCCCTGTCATGGGAAACCTATCCTGATTACACAATGACGCCTGTGAACCATAAAATAACTTGTGCTGGTAATTGAAGCCTTATCTAGGCTAGGATAAAGTATGTTCTTGTTAAAAGAAAATTATTTGCCCTCACTCACTATTAAATATTTTTGTAACTGTTTTTTCCACCTATTAGCAAGTAACACAAACTTCTAGGTGCTGATGCTTTAAGATTAATCAGTAGTTAATAACCAGTCACTGTTTCACACAGATGCTTTGGATTCAGCCAAAATAGTACCAAGAGAAACAGCTGTATTTTGATGCAAAAAAAATTAATTCACTGCTTGTAAAGAGGTGTTACAATGACAGATTCAGACTTCTGCATGCTATTTAAGAGTATAAACTGCTTCCTGCCACAGAAATTAATCCAAAGCATGACTTGGAGGAGCCTCTAGTGGTGATAAAGTAGATGTGATTATGAATTAGCAGATGCTCAAGGATAAGCTAAGAGCCTTGCTGGCATTCATGAAGCCTACAGACACATGGCTCCTAGTTAAGTTACCAGCAATGCAGCATGAGAGCCACACACACACACACACACACACTTGGGACCAAGTAGGATGTTTTCAATAGTCCTCTACCCACAAATTTTACCTTGCCTTGATTCAATAAGGGAATCAAACAGCTTGCTTCTTGACCCCTTCAGCTTGTAGGCCACTTTTAGTGCAAAAACAGAACAGAGGTATATCCTGACAACTTGTTTGATCTCTTTCAGGCTAATATTTTTTGCAGGGAGGTAGATAAACAACATCCTGTGGCAGTGAGTTCCACAGTTTTAACTGCACACTGTGTAAAAAATCCACTTCCGTTTTGACTCGCTTCATAGTTCCATTTAATACAACTTCATTCTCGAATTAGGAAAGACAGTAAACCATCATTCTCCCTTGACTTTTTTTAGTTTAATGCATGGCTTTACAATTGTACTCCTAATTCTTCAGTCATTACCTTAAGAATTCTGGAAGTTTCTTAGAATGGGGAGCAGCACTGGTACCAGTTTTCTCCAATGAGTTATACTGACGCAGGCAGATCACTATTTTTAAATAAACTGTGTCTATACACACAGAAGACAAGGATGTGTAAGTCTTGCACTGCAGAAACACATCCTTTGAGCAATTTTACAGTGACGTTAGAGCAGTATCTTCCACAGGTACTAACACTGGATAATGTTTTGCTGCTTCCAAAGAGTGGACTTTGATAATATCAACTGGAAGCAGTTCTGTTTGAACTCCATTTGGCAACACCAGCAGGTGTCATTAACTGTGAAATTTCTCCAGTCCTGTGACCTGTTGCAGTCACACTGATGTGGCATGTAACTGGAAAGGTGTTTTCACTCTTTCAGGAGGCACTGTAACATTACCTTTTTGGTAAGCGTTAATACCAATGCAACACTTCCTTTAGCCTAGCACAAAAGAAAATCAAAAAAACTGCATTTGGTGATTTGGCTGCATTGACTCACATACCATTTGGGTTCCAGTATGTGCCCTTAGAGAACTGGAGCATCTGGCACCAAGCACTGAACGAAACAGCCAGCTTTTGTTTGTAGTTACAAGGTTCAGATACTGAAAAAATTAATGATGTTTCAGCACTTTGCAACAATAATTGCAGGCCAGACGTTGTCAAAGTACTTCAGAGGTTTGCTTTTTAGCAGCCAAAAGACTTGTCTGACAACCACAGGTCTCTATGTTTCCTACACTCTTCCTGATATGCAAAGTAGACTTTCCCCCATATCAAATAATTAATACAACTGGTGCTGATTTCTATTTTCCCAAATACTACCAAAAGTTATACAACTGTTTGCAGAATAACCTAAAAGCCTTCCATACATGATCAGTATGTTTATAGTATTGCCAATTGTCAGGGTTTGTTTTAGAAGGCCTGGGTATAATGACATAAAAAGAGCACGGCCTTTGAGGTATCCTGCGCCTAGAAAATAATATATAAAATAATAAGCATTATTTAAATTATAAATATGGGAAACTATGTTGCTATGTTAGACATCTGGGTGAAAAGTATACTGAAAAATGACTGGAAGACAAAAAGAATTTCTTTACCCTTAGGTTCCTTACAAAGCTATACTTTTACATGGTCAGTCTTATTTCTACATGGAATTCATTTCCGGGGGAAATAAAATAAAATAAAAAAAAGAGTTCTGCTGATGCTATTGTGGAACACACATACAATTATGTATATTTAAGAGCTCTGTATGTCTTGGCAGATTTGGGGGGAGAACACAGCATTGGCTGGGATGGGAGAACACCACAAGGTGACCAACAGGAGTCAACAGTTTTCCTGTAGCTGCTTTACTCTGCACTGCTCTCAGCTGTTTTTGTCTACACAAACAGCTACAGGATGGAAATTTTAGCCTTAGAAAAGCTTTATGCTATGAGTTTCCAGTTTTAAAAGTATCTAGTCATACAAGAGGCAATACTGGCACACAACAGCTCACAAAAAAAATCCCAGGTTATGCACCCATGTCATACTGTGAAGAGTTTTGAGAAACACATGGGAGGAGTACCTGCACTATAAGGGTGGTGGAGTGGAGAATAACTGCACAAACTCATTCCAAGCAGCCTGCCAGAAAAATGGCCCACAAAGATCCTTTTGTTCCTATTCTTGGACATCTCGTATTATTTACTAGAGCCACTGCTCAGCCCCTCCTACCCCATACCTTGGGCCAATTTTTATTGCCTCTAAGGAAAAGCATTTTCAGATGAGCAAAACTGTTTCCATCAGACACTGCAACAGCAGTGACCTTCTGTGGCACTGACAAAAATCTGAGGAGTAAAGTATCAGATCCAAGGGTCTTCTTTGTACTAAAAGGGTTATGCATTTCTAGATCCAGACAATCTGCCTCCACATCCCTCCAGTCCTGAACTGGATAAGTGAATAAGATTATGCACCTTAGGAGCAGCCCCACTGATTCCTATAACGTACACTAAAGCAGGGTTTTTGGTGACATGTATAATATACATTCACAAAACCACTCCCAAGAGAGACCTCAGCCATACTACTGTACATTTTATGCATTAGGCACACAAACAGCTAAACCAAGCAACTCAACTGTCTCTAAAGAGCTCTGCACATCTGACCTTTAACATTACACTTGTGTGCTCAGCTTTATACTATTCTATAGCCAATATTGATGGATTTGGTGCAACACAGAATATCCTGCAGATGTTCAAAACAACTTGGATTTTAACTGTTCCATTGGAAGCAGAGGATTACACATGCTACTCAAGTTAAATCCAACAAGTTTACTTTTTATAATGGCAAACACCTGAAACAAAGTAACAGTCAGACTTTAAATAATAAGTGATTCCATGACACGGCAGCATTTTTTCCTATGCGCCAAACCCATGGACAAGGAACATCACTAGAGCCCATTTTAATGTTCACACAAGTACTATCATATTGAACTTGTTAATTTCAATTAAAATAATCACACTGCTCTTATGAACAGACATATGTCTCTTGGAGTACAATAACAAAACCAAACCCCTCGGGTTTTTTTTTCTTGCAAAACATTTTAGTGCACCTGAAAACATCCAGAAGCAATGCTTACACATCAATACAAACGTCTTACTACAAAGAAGCTTTGCAGTAGCAGCAGAGCTCCTCTCCCCTGCATAGCAATACTAACCAATCACACAATGATGAGAGAATCTCTTTTAACTCCCACTTTGCGCCCACTTATCAGAATAGTCATGAATACCTACTCTAATAGGACTCTCCTCAGAGTTTTTTAGAAACTTAATTATCACATTTGGCATCAATTAGCTCAGCAGAAGTTGGTGCTTTCTGAAACCTGCTGGAGAAGGAGACAACACATTTACCACTGTCATGTGAATTTAGGAGGGGCAATCAAAGCCATTACTATCCCAGGAAGTAGCAGAACTCACATATAGCATTTACGACATCAATTATTTATGTTTTCGTTTCAACTCCAATTTAGAAATAGAGGAAGTGAAAAAAACTTCCCAGTGAAGATCCAAAGCAGGGTACCTTTAGCTACGTATTTCTTTATGCTCAGTCTCCTCCCTTCTCAGCCACAATGCTGTTGAAGGACTTTAAAGTGTATTAACTTCAGTCCACTATCAAAATTACCAACATTAAATATATGTGTTCAAACCAAACCAGGCTTATCAGTGGCATAAGGATCTGTCTCTCTAACAGTGTGCAATTCAAGACACCCAACAGGGTTTCAAATTAGCATGCTATGCTTTGAAGTTCAGAGAAGTTATCCTCTCCACCCCAAGGAATTACCACCACAAATGGGAAGAGATTTCCTAAAAATTCCTGTTACAGAAACTATGCAAGTTTTGTTGCGAAGGTCACTGTTCAGTATTCACTATGTAAAAAGAAAAGTTCTAAAGACGACTGCTTTTCGAGGGACTACTTGATATTTGAAGTGCTCCGGTCAGAGCTTGCCAACTTTCAGCATCAGTATAAAAAGTAAGAGATCATTTAACTCATATATCAGAAGGCTTGACAAGTTATCCCCTATCTCATTTTAAGACAGGTATTGACATTAATATGCAGCATTGCCAAGTATCCTTAACCTTCCTTACGGGGTACCTGAGAGCTACACAAGCAGATGCCCTGTACCTAGCACAGAAAGCAGAGGGAACAATAAAGATTCTTGCCTTTGACTGTATCACCAGCCTCCAGCTTCATGTGCTACAAAATAAATCACATCATATTGATTTTACTAATCCATTCCAAATATGGTACACTTCAAACAAACCTGCAATGTAAGTTGATTAGACAACAGTGACAAGCCAGTCAATGAGTCCAAGAGCAGAAGGGGAACAACATTTAATCTGTTCATGGCTTCTGCTTCGGTATCCCAGGAAACCAGCTGCAGCTGCTTGGTTCAAGTTGTGTACTATGGCAAAAATGTCTGCAATCCCACTCTAATAACCAGCATTTTCACAACTGTTAAGCAATGTCTGCATGGCAGAGCAGCAGTTCCTCTATAGAATCTGGAGCATGAACCACACATGCAGAAGCACGGGATGTCTGGGGACCCAGGGCACTCCCATCTCAGTAATGTTTTTACTAGGTCATCAGACCCTACTTACCACACAAGATTTGCAGAGACATCAGTATAAAACCCACCTCACTTACACACAAAGTATCATAAGGAAGTAGAGGAGCAAGCAGTATCACCCTATCACAAGTTAAATGATCATTTGGTTCACTTCCTTGGAACCACCTTGCCACCCCTTGGTGATCTAACTCAAGAAAACTTCCTTAATTTCATTAACACATTTACCTTCTCCCCAAAATGTAAAAAAACCCCATCAGATTAAATGCTTTCTACATGGTAATTTAATTATCGTCTACTTGGTAGTATTTTGTTATTTTGATGTCTTGATAGCTATTAGTCTTCAGCAACTGGCCTATTGATCATTAACTTAGTCTAAATCATCTAGAATAATCTAAAA
The DNA here is from genome assembly GCA_013397375.1 of Toxostoma redivivum. Lineage (NCBI taxonomy): Eukaryota > Metazoa > Chordata > Aves > Passeriformes > Mimidae > Toxostoma > Toxostoma redivivum. The sequence continues at coordinate 158,665 of VXBI01002506.1, forward strand.
TCCTAATTTATTTTAGGTACTATGTGTGCCGTTTTAGTCTGTCACTTCACAGCCTTGAGCATTTAGCTGTCTGTACAGGAAAAATTCAGAGAAAACACCAAACTGACTACCCACACTCCAAAAGTCAGCATTTAAGACTCCTTGATTCCCCTCAGAAGATGCTTTCAGAGAGACATATTTATCCCAGTATTATTTCTCTATGTGCTACACAGTTCAACTGGTACTTCTCAAACTGTCATAATGCTGAATAAAAAAAGGCTGTGGGAAAATTAACATATATAAGGTTAACTGAGAACTATCTTCCTGCTAACATGAAAGATCAGGAGTACTAAGCTATACTCTGATATTCTTAGTCAAAACATTCTGCAAAGACCCCAGGTGAGTCTCTGGTGTCTCAGGCAGACAGGTTGCCACTCAGCCATGCAGCATCTCACCTGCATTGGCTATTAACGCTTTGCACAAATGCCTGTATTTATTTACAGTGGATAACCAAACCATATTTAAAGCCTTTCTTCTGTTCTTTTCTTTCCAATCAAAATACACATAGCAAGTTCAGCTGCCTTAAGTATCATGTTAAAGCCTACCAGGCAGTATCAAGGACAGAACAGTGGAATGAGCTGACAGAAGCAATTGTGATCTAGTACATAAATCAGTATTGGAAAGGACAATAAATTAAAATATGACAGTTTGATTCAAGTATCAACTGTTTGGGAGTAAACTCATATTAGTGCCAAAGTCAGATCTAGAGATTCATTCAAGCTCATTTTCCATGCAGTCAGCTTCACTGTGCTGTAGCGTTGTTGTCCCAAAATGGTTTCTTTCACCAACTGTACAAGAGGCTGATCCCCACAAAGAGTTGAGGTATTTGATTTATTTACAGTTCTGCACAAAAACGGGGGCTGGTGGTAAATCCACAAAGCCAGCACAAGAACTATCAAAACGTTTCATTATTTATACGTTTTAGCAAACAAAGGCAATAATGTTCACTGGCTACAAGTTACAGAGTTCCCTCATTAGTTAGTATTATATCTTCTATTAGTTAAATGATTCCCTTACTTCTCAGAGCACACACAGGCTAATACGCAATCATCTTTTGAGTCAGTGCGTTTCTCAGTCCAGTGGTCTTACAGTTTCTGAGTTGGTGGTCCTAATCTTCCCTTGCTAGAATTACTTTTTATCACTTTGGAGCTGATTTCTCAGTTGTTGACTTCATTAGTTTCTTCCTTATCTTGAGAGTTCTGCCAAATGTCCTCGTGGCTGGTAAACTTTGTATTCTTTGTGCACACCATCAGTAGTACATCCTGCTTCCCAAGCTTTATTAATCTCCCCCTAGGTCTGAGAAAATTGAAGCAAGTCAAACCCTAAACCTTAATAAGGCCATTCTGAGAAAATTGAAGCATGTCAAGCCCTAAACCTTAATAAGGCCTCTCTACCCACAAATAATGTACCTTTCTAACACCAGGAAACCAGCATGAAGAACCTGCCAACAGTGAGAAAGCACTTTGGAGCAATACAAAATGTTACAGTGAGCTCATTAAAGCACTGAGAAAGCTCAAGGGATATTAGATATTGAGCACAGGTGAAAATTAGTTGTAAAAGGACATTAAAGATGCAGCTTGGACTTCTCAGTTGACCAGGGAGACTTCAATTCCAAGAAGGTATTGTAAAGAGGAAGCAGCATCCTTGTAAACTTTATTGTTACAGTTGTCCAGCATGGTAGAAAGTATCCACTCTACTGCCTCACAAACATCTATGGAATTAACTTCAGATTGTCTCTAAACACCCGAGTTTGTGTTTGGTTTTCTCACTAGTGAAGATGCCCTCCTTCCCCATCTATGTTTGAACATCAGGTATCTTCTCAGTATCAAGCCTGGTCACTTCTTCCATGCTTTCTCTGCACCACTACAGACACTCAGGGCAGCAGCTATGAGGATGCTCATGAGCACAGTTGTGCCTGTGCACAAGCAGCTGCAGCACAGCAGCTGCTGAGAAGAAACAGCAATGCACTGGGAGCTCAATGCCAAAACACTCCCACAGCTCGTTCAGATTTACAGCATTTTAAACAAGTGAGATCTAACAGTTACTGCAAGAGCAGGCTATACTATAAGAGCACACGCAGCAGGACAGCTGAGGACCCCAAACAAACACCACAACGTGTTGTCAAATCGGGACAAAAGCAGCAACTGGAATTACTACGTCAAACAGACTATTGAGAACCAGATGACAGTGTGGGCAAGCATTGTCACTGGCATTTGAACACCACAAAATCTAAGTGTATAAACTGTTCTCTTATACTCAACTATGGCTGGATAAATCCTCAGTAATACTGCTTAAAAACAACTTAGCATCCAAACTAGCTCTAAGCAAGAAGAGAACAAACAGGCACAAGTGAAAACAGATGCTCCTCCTCCCACCCCTCCTGGCACTACTGTGCAGCCAGGTAACAAACTAGCCAGAACGTACTTCATTTTTAATTTAAATGATTTATTTTGGAAGAAGACACCTTTTAAACCTTTATTTATAAAGTTAAATGACAACAGTTCAGTCAGTATAACGTTAGACCACTCAGCAAGTTGAATCTTTCAGCAAGTGTGGGATCGCATGCACAGAAAAAAAATCCCAACGGGGAGCTTTTGGTTACTACTGAAATCCTCCACAAATGCCTGTCTTGCCTTTCCTAGTAGAAGACTCAAGAGGCAGTTCTGTATACTGTCAGTGTGGCTTTAGGTGTTAATACTCTGCTGATAATCTGAATATTGCATACATGCATGCATACATATACTCTATCAGTATTTTTCTACTTTGGGAAGTCAAAACATAGTCAGGGTTTTCCTTCCCATTCTATCACTCAATAATATCTTGGCAGTGTAGGGCAGGGGAATGGCAGCAGGAAAAAATAATCTAAGCAAGTCAAATTATTGACCTGCTTGCTTATTTAGTGATAAAGACAGGCAAGCCAATAATTTCTGGCCAGACTTCACAATCACATGATTTATAATGCACATTTTAGAATTACAGCCTCAGCAGCACATGTACTTCTATGGAGCATGCCATTAACATACCATGTTTGACTTTTTTGGAAGAGTGGAAGAAGCAAGCACTCACCAGAAGCCAACTCTTACAGGGGCCAGTTTCAGCAAAAATCATGTCACCACCCTTCAGAGTATGCTGGGCTTTCAAGAGGGCTCTAATTTACTTGTATTTGCATACAACGAACTGTATGGTAACCATCATTTCTGCAGCTCATTAGCAGTCACAAACCCCTTATTGTATTTGTGGGCTGGATTAACTTTGCAGGCTCAGGAGCCCCCAGCAAGTCACAGCCTCATCATAGTGGATGTGACACAAGCAGTAACACATCCTTAAAATATGCGAACAGCACTGACTGCCTCCTGTAAAAAGAGATGAGTTCCAAAACATCCTCCTGCATTCTCATTATACAGAAGTTAGCCTCATTTGAGTAGCACACTGTTTGCTGCTCAAGTTACTCTGCAATATTTTCAGTTAGCTTCTTCCCAACCAGGCATCATTCAAAGCACATATCAACTCAGGTGCTGAAACTAACACCAGACCACTACTTACAAAGATGATATTAAAAAAAAAAAAAACAAAACAGAACTAAACCTCCACATCACACCCAAAGATAACCAATCAAAAACCTTTGAGTCAATTTAGACTGCAGCACAAAGTACTTTCTCCTGCTGGCAAAGTGGCCCTTGTGCTAAGTGCAGACATACTGGCAGCTTTGCAGATCCAGGATATTTTATGGCTTCGAAGTGTTTCAAAACAAGTACCTGGAAGACATCTACATAATTAACTATTTTTTAGTGTTGCTTGGTGAAGTCATGTCATCTTTTCAGGATAGAAAGCCTGCAAAGACAAAAAGGTAGAACACTGTAGCTGTCTATAGCCTATGTTAACAGCAGGCTCCTTCTCAGAGGAAAAGCTGAGGAGTTGGATACTGGGGAAGTGACCTCAGGAGTATCCTAGCAATGATGTATGCACAAATTCCTTCATGCTTGCTGCAGTGCTGTCCACCTTTTCAGGGTACTAAGTCTATTGACATCAGATCTCATACTTCTCATATATACATAACTACTGCAGCCACCAGGATTTAAATGCTATGATTCTCCTATCAGCATAAAAAAAAAACTCAGCAAATCCAGCACAGAGTAAACATCACTGTGCACTAAGCTGTGTGTGCTGCAGAGCTTGCATTCCCTGTACAACCACTTCTGCACTGGGCACTGCAGCCTGTATTGTAGGGGGGTTTATGCTTCTGCTCCAATCTCCAAAATAAACACACCAGGCAGCACATCTAATTATATCTAAGGTAACACATAGCTCATTCACTTTTTTACCGTGAGCAGTTAGCTTTAAACAGTTATTACAATATCAGATTAATGACCATGAAGTCTGCATCACTAGTTAATTATCCTTACAGTCCAGTAGCTTAACACAAAGAGCCACAACAGCAAGATTTTTGATTTGCAAATTAAACACTGACTGATCAGACATTCTTCTACATGTTATCATAGGACATTGAAATTGCTTCCAGTGTGAAATGCTGTCTTTAAAATCACAACTTCATCCACAAGATGACTACAACACACTAATGAGAAAATTTCACCAGAAAAAGAATTGTAAAAAAGTTTGCGAATGACAAAGTGTTTACAAGTATGGACTTTTAGGCAATTTCCCCCTTGCACTGAAAGACTTTCTGTCACAAATACATTACTAGGCACTGAGCATGGGACAGGAACTGTTTGAGTATACCTTCTCAACCTCTATTACAGATGCGTCCTCTAAAAATACAAGAACAGAAGTTTAAAGAGGAAAAGAAGATCCAGCACTCTCCAGAACAGACTAATTAATAGATACCTAAAAGTAGTTTATCCTCTGATTTTCTGGACCCTGCTAGAACAGGACTAAGACCATAAGCATTGTATGGGTGAGCATGACAAGCCTGGTGCTTGTGAAGAGCATCTCAGGAGTCAGTGCAAATTAGGGATGCACCCTTGAAAACTCCAGGTTCTAGATCCAGGATTCTCCTTATGTTCCTTCTGAGACTTGGTGACCTGCCCAACGAAAGTGACAAGAAACAAAATGCTCTGAACATGCCCTGAACACTGAGCTCCAGCAATTTAATACTGAACTCAAGGTTACAAGTAGATATGTGTACAAGGCTGACTCAGTCTGAAATTCTGTACGTGACCACTTGTACCACACATTTCATTCAGATGATTGTCCTATTTTCCTTAAAAAAATATCAGCTGAACTGGGACACCTTATTCAATCAGCTGGCACTGGGGCATTTGGCCCAAAGGCACTTTGCATCCTCCACCTTCTGGGTGGGTGCCCTATCCTAAAGGGCATTAAGCACAGCTCCCTTCAGCCTTCCCCTTGGCATAAGACCACTGTCCAGACAGGAATGCAAAAGCCCAAGCCAGAAAACAAAAGGAGACTGACAGCTCATAGCACAGAGCTTGGAAAAAACTGTCAGGATCAGTAACATTTCACACTGGCATGTGAGCTGATAAACAGGAGCAATCCCTCCTTCCAGCTGAGGACCTTAAGCTACAGAGGCAAGGTCCTTCACTGCTGGCCAGGTTTTGGCTCTACCCCAGTACACAGCCAAGAGCCCAAAATGCAGAAGTTTCAACAAGGGAATGGAAGGATTCCTTGATATAAACTCACAGCCTGATAACTACGTTACCTCAAAAAAAACCCCAGAAGATACGTGTTTAGTCCCTTTAAGTTGAAGAGGGAACTAAATACATCTCCAGTACTTTTGGCTGAGAGCCACATATTAAATTTCCTGTAGGAGCCAAAGCCCTGAGGAGGACACAGTTATCCCCAGACAAGAGATGGCTGAACCTCTTCAAGTCTCACTCCAAAGCTGGGCATGTAAAACAAGTGGGCTGGCCCTTAATGCCACCCTTCAGTACTGAAGTTGTTGGCACTTCAGGCACCTCTGCACAATTTTAGTTCTTTACCCTACTTACCACAGATTGCTCTAAAATGGTGATAGTTACAAGGCAAGAACATATGGGATAAAAATATTGCTACAAAAACATAGCAGGGATTATTTAAGAATCCTCTATTATTCCTTAACTTTAAGTGGAACTTTCACCTTAAACAACCAAACTTGCCTAGAACAAACATCTGAGAAAGGAAGAATACGGAATCAAAATCACAAAATGAAAGATTCTCCAGTATCCTAGCAAAGTTATACAACCTCCAGATGAGACATCTAAAACATCTGAACACCAACTATCACTACTCATTTATCCTTTATTATAATCTGTGTGCTCCTGTAAGAGCCCCATAGTTAAACTGCATATAGTGGAATGACACCCAGCAATTCATCTCAGGTTCCCATAAAAAGGGACACAGATGTTTTTTTAACTTTTTGAATGTGAATCTTCCTATAGCATATTCCACAGTTTGGGAAGGAAGCTATCCAACATTCTTAAAAGCCTGCCATGTCAAGTGGAAACACAACACAAGAGCTTTAAAGAAAAAATTAAGAAAAGATTCAAGCTAAGGGCTGGCAGTGAGGCTGATTCAAGCACCCATCTGGATGAGCTCCCATTCACCATTCAGCAGTGGAAATCTTACCAACATAAAAGCATAACAGGTCAGCACAAACAAAATTTTGAAGGTTTGATCTAGAGTTAATACACAAACTACCTGTGTTTTGCTAATTATTGCTAAGCAATATTAAGGCCAACAGTTTAGCAGAGTTCAAAAGGAATTGGGTTTTGTATGGGTAATAAGGACATCCACAAGTACATTAGCTAGGATAAAACAGTTTATAAAAGGATTAAAGGAATACCACACCTTGTGGTATAAGTCAGCCATTATATCATAGATATATTTGTTTCTTTCGGATTGCTTTGCTTAGCACAGAGCAGCAGAAACCATGCCCACTGTTCTAGCAACTGACAGGTAAGAAGCACTAAGGATCAGCTTACAAAAACCAAAATCAAACTAGTTTTCACTACCACAGGTTTAGACTCCTCTAATTAGTTTATACAACTGCATATTACATTTATCTCGGAATAAAAGCAACTCAAGCCAAACCTTAGCTGGTTCATATTCACAAGTGCTTACAACACAAACTAGAATTGAGACACTTAAGGCACAGAAGTTGATGTGACATATCATCAAAACACACAGACTATCATAACGATCACCTAAGTAAGCAATTCTCTGCTGATTTCAGTAAACCACCTAAAGTTTAAAGAAAAAAATCCCAAAGTGTCTTAACAGTCTTGCCTTGTCGTGTTGTAAAAGAGTTCAGAGAATCATGATTTCTGTTCACAAGAAGTTTTGCTCCAGTGGCAGGACTATTCATTTCAGGAGAGTTTAAAAAACACTTTGACCTCATACTTTGGACTCTAAGTCTAATAAAATAATTAAAGATGTACAAAACCCAAATGTTTTCAGCATGCTTTCCTTGAATCTACAAAAAGCTTAATTTGCCATTAGCCCCATGAAATGGCAGAGGGATTCAGACAAAGGAGCTACAATTATCAAGTAATCTCCACTGCCAGCTACAATATGCTCTCTTCAGAAACTCAGACTACTCCGTTTAATAGTACTGTCTAGTTTATGAAACTTCCTATATCAAGCTTCATTTTGACAAAAGGGTGCATTTGATTGTACCAGGCGTATTTGGAACTTTTAGCTCTCAAACTAGAGAAAATACGATAGAAATAGCGGATCTTAACAGCAGAGCAGACCACTATAAGCACACAATTCAAAGTGATTACATAAGATGATCCAGGTTTCATCTCACACTCCCTCACTTTTAAATTAAATATTCTTTGCAATGATAGGAAATATCTGGAAAACAAATCATGGTACTTTCAGAAGTGATTTGTGAACTTTAACCTGTTGATTGGTGTCAGACGAAGTTACAGATACCTTAAAAAGTCCAGTATCAGATTAGCAATTATCAGATTTTCAGTGTAAAAAAACCTTGAAAGGTCAGAGGGAGATGTAATACAGGTTAAAAATTTATAAGCCAGGAAGGGGGGAAAGCCTAAATAGGTATTTTTACCATTGCTTCTTCAGCAAAAGCTACCCACAAATAAAACACCTACCATCAGTATCTGCATTACACCAGGGACCGCAATTTCTAACATTTCAGTACTGCAGAAACTGCTATTACTTGCCAAGGAAAACCTCACTTTAATTAGGCAAAGCTTCAGGAGTAAATCAACTATTAACTGTAGCACAGGCTTACACTGCTATTAGAGAAAGTTAGCAGAGATTTTGCCTGTGTTGAAAAATGCAGCTAAGCAGAAATAGATGGTCAAATGACTGAATGAAATAACCAGAACACCAAGCGGGATCTGTATCACACAAACGTCAAGTCTACCTGGGTACCCTGATCACTACCAGTAGACCCAGGTAGCTTTTAAATATGGAGGTAAAAGAAAAAACAAACAAACAAACAAGATAGCGATTGTTCCTGTATCTGCAGGACAGGATTTTTCCTGGAAAAAAACAAGGGAATAAATCTGATAGGAAATTAATCCTACCAGCAGTTTTCACTATTTGCTAGCCTTTGTGGCAGGAAGTAGCTTACGAGTTTTCCACTTCCATTTGAATCAAGTTTTCAACTGTGACTTTTCATACATTACTACACAAAGAGAAGCTCAGAAACCAAGTATTAGATGAAAGGCAGAAAGAGTACACCTAGTCTTCTTTAACTTCTCTGAGCACCTGGTGTTCTGCTTAAGATTCAGTGCATGTAGAAATACCTGTCATAGTTGGCAGTTGCAAATATGCTTGTGGCAGCAGGAAAAAACTGGCTCAAATTCTGCTTGTTTTACTCAGTTGGGCTTTCTCTGGGCTGTGCTTTTTGTGCTGAAGGAGAATTAAGTACTTCATGAGGGAAGCAAAGATTAAAATTTACCAGCTTTTAACAACAGAACCACAAATCACTGTGTGCAATCACAATTAGCAAAACACACATAGCAAGGTGGCTCAATTTCTCACTATGGAAAGCACTACAGGTACCTAGAGCAACCCCTGACACAATTGCAGCTCCAGTAGTTTATCTCTGAACGCAATTCTTACACTAGTACCTGCTTGCATGCAGGGTTTATTTTGCACCAGGACTTCGCTGCAATACTTGTATGACTGAACAGTGAGGCTGCAAAGTGAAGCACACCAGTAGAACCTGAATTCATACCACATCCATCAATCATCTTTTGGGGGCAAATAAACCCTGGAAGATGACTCCCCAGAAATACGGCCTCATGCAGCAAGTAGGGAGTCAGGCAAACTTTTATTACAAGAGACACTACGGAAAACAGCAACTTGCTGTAGTCATATTAACTTCCTGTGCAAGCCTCAAGCTGCTCATTGCTCCTGGTTCTTCTGTCAATCCGTTGCCATTTCTCAATCTTAACATTTGCTTGCTATTTTCCTCAGGATATTTAAGTGACTGCAGTTGCCAAGACAACCACTTCATCAACACCAGCACCTCAGCTCATCTATCTTGGGCTTCCCTTCCGTTCACCATAACTTCTAGGAAGCCAGTTGCCAGAAACAGTGACTTTTGAAATCTGGCTTTTGTGTTTCTTTAATTTTTAGTAGCCTTTGGGATCTTCTGTCCTAAGCATCTCAAGTTCCTGACATAAGAACAGTTTGTTTTAATTATGCCCTCAACAGTGAGGCTTCCTGTAAAGCTGTAAAAAGTCTGATAGCTTAAATTCCAAGGCACTGAGGCAATCACAGAAGTAAATATCCAAACTAGGTTTATGTACCTATACTGTCACTCTCAATCACTCAGTTACTGAAGTCTCCTTCAATTCTGTTACCCAGAGAAACAAAGTGATACAAGATTTCTAAAACTCATCTAGGCACTTAAATGCACACCAGTATACATCTTTTCTAAAAAAGGTCACATGAACCTCCATAAAGCAATTAGTAGGTAGATAATCCCCATAACTATATGGATGTTTTAATTAAGTGAGGCTTAAGATGTTAAACTTTCCAGTCATGATAGCCATCAAACCAAGTGGCAAATTCAGCTGAGCTCTGCAGGCAGCCAAGTCTTCGGACAATACAACAGAATTTCCAGGAATTTCTCAGTAGTTAAAGTATGGCAGTAAAATCCTGCATAGCACTCCTCTTCCCCCAATCTATCTATCTTAAACACAAACAAGGTTTCACAACTTCATTCACAACATGAGCTTTGATTAGAATTTACATTTTACAAAACATGGGATAAGTCAACAGAATCAACTACGTAAGGTCTGGTTACGTTTTAACACTAACAAAGCTATCAGCATCTTTGTATCACCAGCACCTGAAGCCACATCAGAGCAGCTTCCCAAGTTTCTGTCTACATAGCCCTCACTGTTGTGATTTAGAGATTTACAGCTGCAACTGTACCGGCTTTGCATCCATTATCACGGATACAGGTGGTGGCTGAACCATAGCAACGTGGGATTAAGCATGGGCTGCAAAACCAACTCTAAGCTGGTTCAGTTCACAACTGGTATTAAATATCATCCTGTCACTAACAGACCCCACTGCTGTGCTTGAGACAGGTCAAATGTGCCACTGCTGCATTGCAGACATATTTAAACACTACAAAATGAGCTCAATGGTTTATTAGTGTGGACCTTGGTGATTTGCCATGGTTGCCACAGTATCATTGGAAATTACCCCTAGTATTCCTTCTACTGTACCTATTTGCACAAGGTTAACAAAATTAGAGAAGGTAAAGGCTTTATATTCTGCCAAATACTCAAACTGTACATAGCAATCACATCAAGCTGTTGACTAAACATGATTTTAGTGAATAAATATTCTACAACAGTATTTATCAATGCATTTATAATTAAAGTAGTTAGAAATGCCAGCTTTTCTTATAAAAGGAAAGGTACCTGCAGGTCAGTTGTGCTGTAGTTTTCTATTTAAAGTACTTGCTAAGTGCAGTTTTTGGCTTTCTGCCCATGTGTTTTAAGCTCAGTGTTGTGGCATAGCCTAGGTAATTGCACTTGGGGTGACAAGCACAACAGAACTCAGAGGCATGTCAGTAATAGATTTCAAACCTTGTCTTAACTGACTGGAACCAAAACTTGCCGTGAGAACGTGCCAGCCCCACGACGTGCTCCACCAGGCTGTTTCCCTGGCTGTGCTACAGAACTGCAAGCCCTTTCGCACTTCCACACTTCACATCAAATCCCACATGCTGGTTTCTCTATGCCGAGAGGCTTTATTTTGAACCTACCCTTCAAAGCACAGGAGAGAAGACCTAAGGTGGCTGTAATGGAAGTGCATAAGAGGCTGGAGCAATTAATACAATGTAAGAAAGTAATCCCAGAGGTGGGACGTAAAACAGCAGGGTGGCTTCAAACTCAGTGCAGGTCCCTCTGACATTTCAAACGATGAGGCAAGGCAAGGGATTACTTTGCCTCCTCCAATGAGTTTAGCCAGATTCTCCACAATACACTGTGAGATTTATTTGTGAAGCCTGAATAGCATTTATCTCACAAGCTTACATACCCAGGCCCTGGCTTGATGGCTTTCTCTTCAGTACCAGGAATGTCCCCCTCCTCCCCCAGGTTAAGTTACACAACCCCAGCTTTATTTTTTGCTCTTAGAGAATTGCCGCAGCTGCCTCACGGACAAAGTCTGTGCAGAGGAGTGTGACTTGTCAGTACATCAGGTTCTGTGCTGGGCGCTTCAAGAAACTGCTCAGGCTTTTATTTTTAAAAATCAGGAATAAGCAGAAGTTCTCATTGAAAAAAAATCTCTTTGCTTTCATGCTTAAGCAGCCTGAAACCTATTCACTTAATTTCTTCAGCTATTCCAAAATTAAATACTGTACTTGTAAACATACATGTCCAATTTGTTTTGGAAGAAATCTCTCCCATGAGTTATCTATAAAAAGCAAAACACTTTCTACCTACAGATTTAGTCAGTTATGCTATTATAAGATACACATATTTTACATAAAAGTGTTAATTTATCCAGAATAATGAATATGAACCAGATAGAAGGCTTAGTCTCTATTCACTAAATTGCTCTTACTCTTGTCAAAGAACATTTTGACAAGACAAGAAAAAGAACATTTTGTAAAATGCCCAGTGTGTCTACAGGGCTCCTTCAATACCAGCCCAGTGTCCTTCACGTGAGCACCTCTAACAGTCACTACAGATGATGAACAAAGCATTGCAGTGGCTCTCTCATCCTGTTTGTGTAGCATCCATAGGCTATTCTGGACAAGTGTCGTGCTTCACCCACACAAAGGGCCTAACAGAAAACAGATTCTGGACTGTGCATCCCTTTCACCCAGTCTAACATCAGATTGTAGCAATTTGCGTTCAGAGCAAATGTGACAAAGCAATATTTAAAAGTTTTATCACATAAGGCTCCACTAAATATGTGCCAAAGAAGGCTTGTTGGCCGCTACCTAGCAGAAGATGATGTTTGGTTGGCCATAAAAGCATCTAGTAATAGACACAAACTTTTCTTGGAAGAAGTCAATTTCTCATAACCCTCTTATTTCAAGTCGATATCATATAGTAACTAATCTGCAAATTAAGAATCAAATTCAATGCACCAACCTAGCATTAAAAGTGGGTTTTAGGCTCAGCCCAAATTCCATTGTCCTTAGTTCTTCTGCATTACTACAGTTGTATAAATTATGCATCACACAGAAGTAGCCTAACAAAGATGAAGCATTTTCTGAGAACAGGGAAATTCCTTCCCAGTACCATCATTATGTCCCTCTTCCATAAAACACCTCCTTCACAGTATATACTTTTTTTACTAGGAGGAGATCCAGCACAGAATTTAGACAACAACCATACTAAAAAACCCACTAGCTTATTCCAGTTTGCTCGCCCTGTACTTGGCACTGGTAAGGCCACACCTTAAGTGCTGTGTCCAGTTCTGGGCTCCTCAATTCAGGAAGGACAGTGAAGTGCTGGAGCAGGTTCACAGGTCAGTGAAGCTGGTGAAGGGTCTAGAGGAGAAGTCCTACGAGGAGCAGCGGAGGGAGCTGCAGGTGTTCAGCCAGGAGAAAAGAAGGCTCAGAATGACATTACCACTCTCTGCAACAGCCTGACAGGAGGGTAACCAGGTGTGGGTCATGCTCTTCTCCCAGACAACCACTAATAGGACAAGAGGACACAGTTTTAAGTTGCACCAGGGGAGGCTTAGGTTGGGAAGAATTTCTTCACAGAAATAGTGATTAGACATTGAAAAGGACTGCCCAGGGAGGTGGTGGAGTCACTGTTCCTGAAGCTGCTTAAGTAAAGACTAGATGTGGTTGCTCAGCTCCATGGTCTGGTTGACACAGTGGTGTCTGTTCACAGGTTAGACTTGATCTGAGAGGTCTAATCTAATAGATTCTGTGAAATATTCTTTCTAGAGCACAGAAGTCACTACTCAGTACTTTGCAAGAGAAGGAATGAAAAAACTCCAAGACTTAACTATAACCCGAGCTATGAACTAATGCGATCTGAACAAAAAGCTACACAATCCAAAATAAATTGGAGCATAAAAGAGTGAAAGATACAACAGAACTCACCTCCAGCCCAAGCTTTCCTGGATTTGCTATAGTATAACTTAGACACTCTTCCTTACATAATTTTTGTTTTAAAGCAGACATTAGCCATCTTGAAAGTACAGATTACATGTAAGCAGACCACTGCTCTCTTGGAAAAAAGCATGGATGTGGCACTTGTGGACATGGTTTAGTGGTGAACATGGTGGTAGGTGCTGAGTTGGTGGTTGGACTTGATCTTAGAGGTTTTTTCTAACCTTAACGATTCTGTGTTTCTAAAGAGGTGAAAGTCATCCACATGCTCAGCAAAGTTGGCAGCTGCAGGGGAGAAGATGAAACAGAACAAGACTGAGACACCAGGAGCACCAATCAAGTCACATGTGGTGACCTCATGTGAGCCTGCAGTCATGACTCAAGCACAGTTATTCTAGTTTAGGAAGAGGGAGATGCCTGAGGTGGGCTTGGATTCCAAGACACATGAAGAGGCCTGGTGGCATGACAATGACAGGTCTTTTGTGGACAAGCATACCAGAGCCTTCCTCCATGCTTCTGCCATTGCACACACGGAGCTGATCCCACAGGATGTGGCATTAGCTGCTTGGACAGCAGATGAAAGCCCAGGTATGGTGCACATGCTGAAGACATGCCCATGTGACATTTCACTGCATCCCCATGAGGCAAAGGAACAGGCAATGCTGTGCTTTGGGATGGTTACTCATGATCCTTACCCCAACCTGACACGGTCCATCTTTTAGGAATACATCCACAACTGCCAATAGGAAGCTCTCTGACTGAGGAAGTTACCTTCAGCTTCTCATAGCTTTCATTGACCGCAGGTTACTTAGCTGTTTTTTGCAGGCAAAATATGGTCCCTGGTTGAGGAGCCCAAGCATAAATATATCACTTACATTAGAGATGTGAAGAAAAAGTGAACAACTACTTAGTAGGTGTGGGATTAGCCTGCAAGTTGGCCAAAAATTAACAGTCATTTATCCAAGCTGAACATTAAGCAGGCTGCCTTGAATCCGTGAAATTGGAGTATCACCTCTCACAGCAACAGAACCCAGGCTTATTTAATAAAACTGAAAAGAAATTGGTCAAGACCAATTGTTCCATCCCTCCTTAGTGGTAGCCAGTACAAGTCTGATCTCTTTCCAAATGGAGTAATGTTATGGATGATATGGGTACAATACCATTTACTTAGTTATTACTGTAATTTAAAATAGATTTCCAGATCTGCTTTTTAGCCCCTGAGGAGTCTGCCCATAAACCTCTGAGGGTCAAAACCATCTTTAATATCAAAAAATAGTCAATAATACAGCCAGTTTCAAATTCAAAAGCCCAAACAAATGTTCATAGCCTCAATCAAGTCTACCCTACCTACCTAGTTTTCCCCAGTAGTGCCACTACTGTTGTACTTCAGGCCAGAGCCAGCCAAGCTTCATCCACACAAATCAAAGACTGCAACCAGCATGAAAAAAAAGAAAATCAGTTAAATTTCACAGAAAGTGTATTAGTCAAATTTTGAAGGACATAAGCTTTCAGGTTTCTGGCAGAGACTGAGAAATGGAAATCATTCTATATGTTGGTCTCAAAATTTTCATTTTTATATACTCCAGTGGAGATAATACAGCAATATAAATTGCCTAGGTTCATTTAGAAGTGCATTAAAAAAAAAAAGTAACAGGTCCTCTACAGAGAACAGTTTAAACATGGCTGTGGTTGACTCAAGAAACAGCCACCCGACACTCAGAGAACTAGCCATACAAGAGAAGAAACATTACCATCACCCACTAAAATTCAACAATAAGTTTTCAATAAGAGTTGTCTCTTAACATCTTTCTTACTTAGCATTTTGAATAACATGGACACAGCAATAAAAAATTAGGTTACACAGAGATCGCACTGAAGTGGCAATATCATTAAGAACAGACTAGGCTTTCTCTTTCCACCTTAAACAAAAAGTGCCATACACCTTCATCTGAAGCATCTGGGTAGGGGCATTTTATTACCACATGAATGACAAATTAGAAGGGATTTAGATAATAGCTACAAGATATTTTAAAAGTACAGAAGAGATGTCAGCCTCTCAAGTTATACTGCTTAATGCACTGCTGAAAGGTAGTCAGCTACCAAGTGTGGGTCCAGTTACTCTTTTGCAGAGAAGTAGCTGGGAGCACAGAGATGAAATTCAGTTTTCTTCAATACATTATAAGAAGCCCATTCTTTTAATAAAGGTGAGTGCTTTTACAGATAGTTATTCTAGCCAAGATAAGCAAACACTTGCACACCAGTGTGGTTTACATCCATGAATAAGAGGCTTATACGAGCAGACTTCATGCAAGAACAAATGTGTATTCAGAGAATGTATTGTAAGTCAAAGCTACTCCGTTGCATGGCTTTTGTTTTGACAAGGCCAATGAGGGTACTGCAAAAAATAGTATTATTTCAGCTTTTACCTAGGTCTGACAGCAAAAGGTTTCTAGCTGCAGAGATGTCTGAAGATGAATTTAAAACCAAAGAATTTTTGCACAATGGACAAATGTCTATCACTCAAAAACTGACCCAAGGGACACAGCTGATTAAACACTAATCCTTGCACTGTTTCAATATTGTGGCAGAGGGTTTTGCATCTTAACCTCTTCAAATATTTTGCTACAATGAACATTAAAACATATGTTTTAAATACTTAACTAGGATATGTAATTCAGGGAAGAGTCATGAAGCTACTGCAAACATGTCCTTCCCACTATCAACTTAGATTTCTCAAACAAAACCTATTTACCTGAATATCTAAATTACCTGTACAATTTTAAGACAGCAAAGCAGTCCAAAAGGAACATATGTCAGCTTTTAGTATTGAAGCCTTAAGTAGTAAGGTACAGTCTGCCTGCCAGGCAGCCTTCTCTTTCTAAACCACAAATACTATGATGCCTCCAAGTGTCACCCATTTAACATTCAGCCTCTTTCTGTTCTTGCTGTTCTCCAGGTAGAAGCTTCAATTTAAAATGAACACCCAGGAAGTTGTGAGGTCACATTTCTTCAAGTCAAGCAAGATTCCAAAATATCGTAAACACGCCATAATTTAGTAGCTCTTGTTTTTCTTCTCTTTGTAAACCACTTGGGCAAATGCATTTTATATAGTTCAGCAACTGTGACGATAGGCAATCAATCAATCAATTTAGTTACTCTTGGCTACTAGTGCTTCCAGGGTGGGTGCACAATGCCAAAGTTATTACTATCAAACTAGCCTGGTGCAATGGGATGTTCTCAGCAAGTCACTACCACAAAAGCTTAGCAAGATTAACTGCAATTCCCCTAACTCATAATGCTGGATAAAAACACTAAGCCTAAAAATGAAGCAGCATTCTGGAAATAGCTGACTAGTTTTGCATACATGCATGTGTATATGTACACATCTGATCACGTGCAGCCCAAATCATAAGAGCAGCTGTATTTATGAGTCACATCACCTCTAGTCCATCCACACTGCAGACAATGTGTAACTGTGACATTTCCAACTTGAACTCAGCTACATTTAAGTTCAGCATAAAACCTCCATCATTTAGCCCATACTATCCATTTCCCTGAACATCTGATGAACATGCCATAAACCACACAACAAAATTGCATATCAAAGATCAGAGTTAAGGTTCTGCAAGTGTTTTTCTTCTGGCATTCCCTACCCTCCAGATGCAAAACAAGCATTGTGTGTAGACCTAAAGTGCTACTAAAGAGAAGGTACCCTGTCTGAATATATTACCACGTAAAATAGCAAGGCAGCATAAGAGTAACTTCAGAAACAGCAAGGTAAAAACATGTTTGAGCTTTTGAAAGCTTACAAATGTGTAAAACCCTCAGACACTGGCATAACATCACTGCAATACTGGATCTAAAGGATTTACACAAAAAAATGGTTTAAAAAAAACCCTCTCTTCTAATGCTATATAGTCAAAACCTTCAATTAACTCCTATAATATGAACCACATATAAGTCTACAAGCTTTTAGTTACTATCTCTTGAACAGACAGACAAGAAGTTGAGAGACAGTTCCTTGCATTGTTACCTGAGGAAAAAACCTAAAACTCAAGTTGCATTTTATCTTATCCAAGAACCACTGTACAAAAATTAGGCAAATGAACAGTGCTCATTTTACTGATATGGAAAGTTTTCTGCTTTGTTCTAATGGGATAGAAGAGTAGGGCTGTGCTACAGCTCTCCTCTTGCTGTACAACAGGACCTGAGTGCACATGATCTCCTGTGCTAAGGGAGTATCAGAACTAGAAACCACTACTTGTACTTCTCAGCACACACCACAGTCCTACCTGGATCAGAGGAGCCCTAGGGAAAAGACTGGGGGCTAGCTACCACCATGACTTAGCCCATCTCCTCCTGAGGATACACTGACCCAGAACAGGCTACAAGATGGGTGAGTAGTCTGTGCAGCCCAGAGGCACAGCCATCCAAAAAACTGTATGCAACACCAGAGTGAGGAACAATCAGGTATTCCCCAGGCCTGAGAGTTGGGATCATATCTGTGCTTTTGCTCCAGGAACCAACATTGGAAGAAGTCTTTTGCTTCCCTGCCTTCTGACAGCTTAGAGGCTCCTTGGCTTTTGAGACTGAGCAGGAGCTCCAGGCTTGGAACAAGCAGGGCTCTACTCACCTGCAATTCCACATCCCTTTGTTGCGCCAAACCACTGCTTATGAAAGCACCAATGAAAGGCAACAAAAAGAGATCAAGTATACAGACAGAAACGCTTTAGGACCTTGCAATGCAGAGGACCACGGAAGATAGTTTTTGTGTTGAGAGTATCTCATTTTTATCCTGGCATTAAGGATATTTTTGTGGAATTAAATGTTCTACTGGTTATAATTCTAAGTTCTTAGAAAACTTCTATTTGCTTAATTTTAAGCTTTATGAAAAATAGACTTTAAACATGGTGTTCATTCTTGCCATCAGTTATTGGAAACTGATTGGTTCACAATTTCCTGCTCTGATATCTTAACACATTTTGCAAGTCACTTTGAAACCAAATAACCAGGAAGAAGATGAGATACAATATAGAACTCCATACAGCATAAGGCTAATGAATTACAAAAAGCACAAATAACAACACCTTGACAAGTATTTAGCCCCCAAATTATTTGACAAAACTAATCTGAATGCTTGGTGCTTTTCTCTCCTTCCAACTCATGTGTCAAGGCTTGCTCCTTCAAGTAGAAAAAGTACCTTATGAAATAAACTGCCTTAAGAACTAGAAAATAGTAACTCTAATAATGTAGCTAATTTTTCTTTCTTCCTTTCATGCTAATTTTAATTTATCCAGCCTAACCTACCTCTGAAGGAGTTTTTAACATTGACTTTTGGTCTTCATTAAACATGCTTCTTGACACAGTGTACTTGGTCAAATCATGCTTCTGAGCAGTGCTAATGAAGTTTCTATTTGTATAATTTCTCACTTGCACCTTCCCTGAAATCCTGGCTCTTGACACAAGAACACCATGCAACTAAAAAAATTGGAAGATCTGTCTTTTTCAAAAACAATTAAAAGCTCTGTTGCTAAGGTACAATTGCACCAAACCTTCAGGATCTCAAGCAAGCCTTCAGGAAACACTTTCTAACAGTCCTGGAAGTATCCACTGGTTGATCAAAGCATTGGGCAGAGGTTCATCAACCCTCAGGCTCTGAAGGCTCAAGCATTAAGGAAAGACACTGGATTTCAAGACAGAGAAGAATGGTCAGCTGAGATGGTAAAGACTGCACCATGCACAGCCCTCAGCCATTGAGATCTATCCCAACCAGCACCTATCAAACACAGATTACAGCATAATAACCTTTGTTGTGGTGGTACCCATTTATGTATCAGCTTCAAAATTAAAGGTGAAGTTTTGCCATGTAGCAAAGGACCCTCTCAGATGAACAAAAGATGCCTATGGCATAAAGGCAGCATTGAACTGCTCACGCTTAGTTCTGCAGGTTATGGCACATTCTGGTTCTCTGCTGCTCAGGCACTGCCTGAAAAACCAGAAAAACACATTTTCATCACTTCCAGAGCAATTCAGAACTACCACATAGCCCTGTGGAATCTGATCTAAAGACCCACCTTATCACACCATGTCCTTCACAGCTAAGCTAAGAAAGAAGCAATTGTCACTATGTGTGACCTGTATATGAAGCACTTCATTCTGAAAAAATCTTCCTTCAGTCACTCAAAAAACTCAGCAAGTGAATCAGAAGTAAGCAACATCTTAGATATACCAGGTCTACCCACATTTCACCTTTATGCTCTGTGAGTGAGTCTGGTTCCAAGACCAAGTTCACCTAGTCCAATACTTGTGGCCCAAAAAAACTGATTCTGCTAGAACTTTAGTCACACTGGCAATTTCTCACTGGCAACAGCTGAGGGACAGACATTTGCTCTTAATACAACCTCTTTGAAAGACCTAACATTATCACTGCCCTTGAACTGTTTTTCCGTTGTCAGCCAAGAAGAGAGGTAACCAGTGTATGGAATAGCTCAACTCCTTCCTTCAGGATGGTAGTCAGGAACTTAAAGGTCTGTTCAAAACATTACAAAGCGGTTCAGCATGACTGGGAATACCGTCATTAGGTAAGACAAAGGTTGATGTAACTTGCACTTCAGATGTCCACCTTCAGCTGATCACATGAATGGGGTGGGGGGGCTGCTGCATGATCCCTTGCTGATACAAGCTGCTCTTCATATAGTTGCTACTCCTGGAGACTGCTGCCCTAAACCCTGAAGCACTGCAGCAGAGCTGAGGATGCTATATTAGCTGATAAAATATGCTTAGAAACTATGCTTGAATTTTTTAAGAAGTCCCTGACTTTATTATAGCCAGCATGTTGACAGCTTACCATTTAAACAAATATTCAAGGAGACTTGTTCTCTACTACAATTTATCAGATGTTAGAGCTACAGGACTTGCAACTGAAACCAGAATCTGTTGAACCAGCTTCAGACAGCAGCTTCTGTCAAGGAGGTGCAGAGAGAACACTTCCCTCATTTCAGTTTATTCCACTAGTTCAACAACCCAGAGAGAAAGGTTGTATTTCTCCAAGAATAAACAAGGTGCCAAAAGTTGATGGGACCATTTCTAAGAGCTCCCAAAACACAAATCAAGGAATTGTATTCCCGAATCAACCATCCCTAATCAACCACCCCTTTTTCTTTATTAAAGTCACCTTAACCACAAGTTCTCCTTGAAATATTTATGCTCTAGCTTAACTAGAAGCCTGTGTACTTTCCCTCAAGTTTCTGCCCTTAAACTACACTTTAAGTGGAACACAATTCCCCAACTCTCATTGCCACAAAGTTGAAAAAAGTTACATCCTGTAACTGCATCTTTCTAATCCTACCTTCTTAACCTTACTAAACTGAAAATACAAAACAAGATGAAGCTAAATATTTCATCAAGTTAAGAAATCTGGGAAATGAAACACAGGCAAGTTCAGAGCAGCATGGACAATTAATATGCTGCAGAAGTCACCCACCAAATAAAATAAGTGTATTAATCTTATCTCTGAATGACTCCATAAGCAAAGTCTAATAAATGTGAAGACCTAAGACAAAGAGAGCCAAGAATATCACTTCTCACAGGACTCTTTTTTTTCAGTGCCTCAGAAGTCAAGATGCATAACCAAAGATCAGACACCACAAAAATCCACCATGCAGGGCTCCTCATGGAGGAAAGATGAGACAGAAACAACACGTGAGAGATTTCAGCCACAGCACTTGAAGGGAATCCCACTGCTGGGAAGGGATGGAAGCATCATGAGACCTCATCTTCCCACTTTCGAAACAACTATCACAGGATTGGGCAAAAGAATTTAGAAGAAAGGCATGGCAGTTCAAGGACATCAAATACCCAAAAACCCAATCATAGTGCTGAGGCAGGGCAACCGGGAGCTTTGCCTAAATCTACACTTGTTAACACATATCCCCAAATTATTCCTCAGGCAGCTTCAGCTTCTTTCCAGGAAAAAACTGCAAATATGCAGTCCAAAGAGATCCCCAACCAACCAAAACTATTTTGATCAATCATGATTTCTTTGAAAAAAAAATGGATGAGTAATGTAAGTGCAGGAAGAGGTCACCAGACCATTCGGATGTAAAGATGACACTGTTACCAAACAAAGACTAGAGCAACTTCCTGAATAAGTAATAATGGAGGTGAGTCTAAGAATACACCTATCACACCTACATGAGTAAGCCAGCCAACTCATTACAAAAGGCTAGTCTTATGCCAAAGCCTTCCTTTCCTTCCAAACAATGAGGCCAAACTGAACATGACTCAAATCCATTACTCCCCAAGCTACAGGTTATTTTGGTTTTGTGGAACAAAGCTCTTAAACCTTGACCTGTGGAGGCCAAGAGGCACCAAAGGTGCATGTTAGTCAAGCAAAGACATCATCCAAATTTTTTTTTTCAGTTTGAGAGAAGCCAAAGGGCATGAAATGAGAGATGCCACAACTAAAACAGTTAACTGCTGGGAGAAGCAAGTTCATGGGGGCAATATTTTGTCAGAGATCAAGCAAGATAGCAAGCACAGAGGAGTGTGCCTAATGCAACACATCTTCTGAAGGCATGATGGTTTTCCAATTGCTTGTTTTAAGAAAAAAGCGCAACTCCTCCTCCTTCTCCAGTTGTTTTGATAACTTAAGTACACTCCCTTCAGTTCTTTTCTGGGATGGCTGTGCCAGTTTTCTTATTTGCTGTATTCACAGGAGTAGAAATAGCAACCACAAAAGTTTTTTTGTATTAACAGGAAGGCTGAGAAAGGAATTGAATCTACCTTCACCCATTATGTGCTGCTGCAGCCCTTTGAAGGATGCCTTCTGAAAAGTGTGGAGAGGAAGAACACAGGAGTAGAAAAATAGTTGTGTCAATCAGCCCTGAAGCCCATGAAGTCCTGAGGAAAACACTGCCTTTACCCTAAATTAGCCATCAATGGGTGAAGCTATCAAGGGATGGCTCGGAAGCTCCTTACTTTGAAATAAATATCACAGAATCATAAAATGTTTGGGTTGGAAGGGATCTTGAAGTTGATCTAATTCCAACCCCCCTGACATGGGCAGCAACACCTTCCACAAGAGCAGGTTGCTCCAAGCCCCATCCACCCTGGCCTTGAACACTTCCAGGGATGGGGCATCTACAGCTTCTCTGGGCAACCTGTGCCAGTGCCTCACCACCCTCAGAAAGAACAATTTCGTCCTAATATCTAAATTAAGCC
>VXBI01002508.1:0-21532 GCA_013397375.1 Toxostoma redivivum
AATTATTCAACCCCCAACAGCTCTGAACACACCTAAGTGATGGTTTGTATTCCTGAGTCACCGTGTGGGGTGGAGCCCTGCTTTGCTGGGAAGGCTGAACACCTCCCTGTGCATGGGAAATG
Organism: Toxostoma redivivum; assembly: GCA_013397375.1. Taxonomy (NCBI): domain Eukaryota; kingdom Metazoa; phylum Chordata; class Aves; order Passeriformes; family Mimidae; genus Toxostoma; species Toxostoma redivivum. The sequence goes on from VXBI01002508.1 coordinate 123, forward strand.
GTGAAAGAATCCCTTGTTTTCCTTTGCTTACATGTGTGGCTTTTGCTTTCCCTAGTTAACTGTCTTTATCTCAACACATGAGTTCTCTCTCTTGTATTTTTCCCAGTTCTCTCCCCCATACCATAATGAGCAGTAAGCTGGTGTCTAGATGGAGCTGAGATGCCAGCAGGGTTTAACCAGGGCATTTATAATCTGGACACTGCAGGAAGTAACTGGTGAACAACAGGGACACAAGCTCAAAACCTGATCCACATGGCATTTTTCATCATTTAAATTTAAAACCTATGCCCATCTCTTCTAGAATTATGCTACATTTACACCTATTTTGTATGAAAGGTAATATTACATGTAATTCTTCTACAGAATGTAAAAGGGAAATTAATAGGTCTGCGCTACCTGATATACAAAGAAATTTAAAAATATATTTTTAAGACTCTGAGTAGCTCCTATTATGGTCTAACACATTTTTCAGGCCACTTTGCTCTAGAAATGAGATATAAAAGTCAGGTTACTACTCAGTCTTTAAATCAGTGCTGACAGAAACTGTCCTACGTAGTTAAAAAACACTATGAAATCATGGCCTAAAAATGGGCTGAACTGGTAATGATTTAATTTAATTCAGTGGAACCAGCTGTTAAAATCATATCCTATTCCTAAACTACACTGGCTGCAGTTAGAATCAGTATTTCAGAGAGTAAGGAACCTGAGGGAGAAGAAAAGATCACCTTGGGATTGAATCCACAGGTCATCCTAAGTGCATCTCATTTTTGTTTTTGGTTTTATTTTGCCAATAATCTCACAGCCATTCTAGATTTAGAAAGCTTTTTATGGCTCTGAAATGTCAAAGTAAGAAAATGCTTAGCTTTGACATCGCATTTTGCTTCATTTGTTTGAGCACTGTCACCTGGGCTCGTGTGTACTGTATGCAATTATTAGACAATTGACATCGACCTGGAACAAAAAATACACAAAATTAGATTTTGTTTATATGTATCAGGCAAAGACTGCTGAAGCACTAGCAACAGCACTTCTGTAGTATATACCCTGGTGATATCATCAACCAACTGGCAGAGCTGTAAAGGGGAATACTCTGAGCTTGAGGATTACAGCTACTATGATTATAGTGGAAAACAGAGGGAATCTTTCAGTTTTGAGGAAAAAAAGAACATTGGTGTACATGAACTAGTCCTGCAGAGTATTTTATAGACAACTTCCATCTTTGTAGTTGGAAATAACTAGATAATGGAAAAATATGCATAAACCAAAACCTTAGGGGTGTTTAAAATCCCAAGACAATTCCATTTATAAGAAAAAAGGCTTGTAAAACAAGATATTCAAAATTCAAGCTTAACTTCTAGAATGCATATTTGATGCCTGTATATATCTTATATACCAATTTAAAACCTGAGGGCAGAAAAAGCTTATATTTTTTAGTAAATGAATCTTATTCTTCTATCTTATTATTTGGTTAAATTCATTAGGTTGTGTGCGAAGAGCGCAAGGTGTTATCCATATTGAGACCGATAGTAGAAAACAAATAAACAAATGAACTATCAGAGAGTTTTGCTAGCAAATATTCCATAATCATTAACTTACTTTCCCCAGAATTTACTTAGCACCTTCAACAGGATAGTCCTTTTAAAAATTAAACAACAGAAACAACAAAAAACACCTTTCCTGAAAAAAAAACAACCAAGCTTCCTGCTGTTTTAGGGGAGAAAAGGCTTCTAGGAAAAGCCCACGTACAAGAAGAAAGTGTTTTCCAGGAACAAGCAGGCTAGCATTTCTTTTTGCTGATAATGTTTAGGTTTTATCCTATGTTTGACCGGTGTAAATCAAGAGCAAAGAGCTTGAAATATCTCTTGGATTTTTTCTTCATTCCCAGTGTCAATCCTGTCCATCTGAAACTTTTAGTTTTCAAAATACTCAGAAATACTGGCTAGTATTTCCAAAATAAGATGCCCCTTTATTCATCTGAAACAAAATTTGTTTCTTTTGTGTCTTCAGCTTATTCTTTTTTCTCTTTTTTTTCCTCGGCTTTTATCTCCACCTATTGTCATCTTTGCCACTTTTCTCTGTTCTCTTTAATTTTCTCACATTGACTTGGTTGTCCATCTAAAGTGAGAAACATCTAGCTAGCTGCAGGTTCTACTAACTCTAGCACAGTGGTCAGAAGACCAATTGAAAGTCAAAATTGTGTGAATGAAGATGGAAACAAAAAATTCAGGGAACAATAAACTAAAGCAAGCACTAAAAAGATCATAATTTATAAAGAAAAATGAAGACTGCTTTTTATATTAACTCTCTAACAGAAAACTGAGCATGTTCTTCTGTCTGTGGGGAATCAGCAGGAAGGAGAGGTTTTTAGAATATTTCCTGTCTCTTTTCCTGCACATACCACTGCATAGTGTTGTAGCTATATTCCTGATTCTCCTTAGGGGAGCATAAAAATACTGGACACCAATACCAAAAAAGGCTGTGTTATTACAAATCTTAGCAGCAACTTTACTGAAGTTGTCTGCAACACAAGTAAAAGTTGTAAATGAAGACTGGCAGGCTAATATCTAGTGCAATCTCAACACTGATACATTAAAAAACCCCAGCAACTCTATTTCAGTTTTATTTTCCTTATGCATTGTCCAGTCACATTGAAGATAACTTTAAGTAAGGAACTGAAAAGTCTATTGGGTAAATTTTAACTATGAAGTCATTAGTGCTCCTTTGTCATCCTGGTATCAGTACTACTGGAAGGAAAGGAGTATCCATAATAGAATATTTAATAGATTATATGCTGGAATTATTTGTAGAGCATATTATATAGTACTGGAAATCACAATTCATGCTTATCCCAAAAGGCTGTTGGACAAATATTCCTAAATTAGCTTGACTTAATAAGAGAGTCCACATTAGTAACATAGCCAGTGGAGCCAACCCATTTGTGATTCACAGTACAGAAATTCAAATATATAAAAAACAACTTAGATATTGGCTGAAGAAGATTGTATTCCCAATATAGATGTCATGTTTTGAATGCAGACATATTTCATATTTGCAAATACAGAACTTGTAATTAACTTCAGTGAAGCTTGTCTGGTAGGGGATACTTAGTTCATCTGTAATATTAGTTATTTAATTCTAGTTATTTATTAAGATAGGGGGGTCTAGAGGGGGATGGGAAAACATTTCCTACTCTCAAATTAATCTTTATTCAATAATAAGGGACAGTGAAGACATGCTATCCGATTTTTTTTTCCCACATAAGTATTGGTAAATTGGTATTGTCTGGTCCCAAAAGCTGGAGAAGGAAACATATTTTGTTACTCAAGCATCTAAAGAATCCATTTTTAAACATTACATTTCATAGTAGTTGAAAATTCTTCGTTATAATAATTTATTTTTCTTGTAACGTAGATTGTGTCCTAGAGCTGTAAGTAATGAATTTCAAATAAACTATATCAACAAAAATTCTAATTATACAAATACCTAAATTTGCTAAAAGTGGTAAGTGGTAAAAAAGCCTACAATTGAGCTTGAAAAATGTTTTTGTTCATTAGCACAAAAAGAGAAATGTTTTTTTAGATATAAGGATACACTGAATCATCAATCACATAAAACAGTTCTTCAAGGCTTCTATTTCTCAGGCAGATAGTAGCCCGATTTTTTTTTTTTAATCTTCATATTAAAAGCTGTTTTTAATTTTGTCTTCTACCCTTCCTTATTAAAACTCTTTTTTGGTTTTTCTTTTTGTCGGTTGTAGTTATTTTTGTTTTGTTTTGTTTTGTTTTTTCTTTTTTATTTTGTTTTATTTTACCTTACTTTGAAATAAACAGTGAGAAAATAATAAGGAAGGGTACATACATTCACTGGGTATGCACTCAGCACAGTTCTCTTGTGCAAAAGTTAATTATTGTACACTGAAAGTAGAAAACTGTGAGGAGAAGGCAAATTGGCCACCATTCAGAAGTGCAAAGCCAACCAGTTATTTGGTGAGCATATGAAATTTTTCTTCATCTTTCCAGCAAATCACATTCCTTTCTCCATCCTCTTTCCATTAACTCCATACTGCATCTATTTGAGCTCTCCCCAAAGGACATCCTGCTGTCATGCTCTTTAGTGACCAGTTCCTGGTGAGTTCACATTCTGAGGCAGGCTCATTACTGAATAGTGTCTTCTTCCCAATTCATAATTGACAGAATCAAGGGTAAATTATTGTATTTCATTGTTCAGAATTTCTTAGTAACAAACAAACAAAAAAAAAAAAACACACAAAAAAAAACACCACCAAAAAACCTATCTCAGAGTGGAAGTGTTCTAACATGGAAGAAATGAACTTAAGACATTTTTGGACAATAGGAAATCAGTGAGCATTGAACTTTCTGTGTTCCAGTTTCAAGGTGCTAGTTTGAAGAGTACCAACTATCCTGTCAAAGATACTGCATAGGCTTGTGATTTTTCCTAAATTGCTTTCCTTAATCTCAACTTCTTGTTATAATTGTGATCATAGATATACTTAGAACTTTGTATAAGTCAATTCAGCAAAAAGGCAGCAGTCATATTATTTCAAACTTAAGAATTTCATATTTGAAAGTAGAAAAAGAGAAAATTCAGAATAAAAACAATAATGAAAATTTTACAGTTTTAGAACATTTTATGGATAGCAATATTAATGCTTTCTTTTGTAACAGCCTCTAGAATACCTCAAAGAAAAAATAAGTAGAGATATCAGTACTAAAATAGATGAGCATAATACATATAATATTTTTAGAAGAAGAAAAAGGATAAAGACAACAATGATCTAACAAATGAGCTAAGGATATACCTTAATTTCAAACTAAAAAGTCATTCATCTATCTTTTGAAAATTAAAATTATTTTATTTTTATTTTGCCATGATGATAACAAACACAAAGCCAGGCCTTTCGAGAATAAATACAAAAAATGTCATTAGAAATGCTATTTGCTTTGCCAAAACATTGAGAGGCTAATGAGGACGTGTGACGAGAGGCTGAGAGACCTGGAATTGGTCAGTCTGGGAAGTCTCAGGGCAATAAAAAGTAACACAGCCATACATTCCACATAAGTGCCTAGTGAGAGGGCAAGAGGCAGTATGAACAAATCAAAACACAGAAATTCTACCTGAACACATGAAAGCAGTTTTTCACCCTGAACATGGTCAAACAAAGTGCAAGTTTGTGACTCAGTGATTTCACTTAGATACTTTCAAAAGCCAAGTGTCCATGGGTGAAATGGGATTTACTGCAATTCCATAGGAAGTTAGAGAAGAAAGGAGCAGAAGTAGGAGCAATAATTTAAGGAAATACCCCTCCACTGAAAAAGGGAAAATTTTATTTATTTATAATCCAAAAACAGGTTGGCAATTCCTGACCAATTCATCAACTGATCAACTATTCCAGCGTGCTTCATAATCTTCTTAATGCTTATGCTCATTAAAATTATTGGATTTTTATAGATGAGAGAATTCTACTTCTAAGAAGTCTACTTATGTCAACATGTATGTAGCAAATTATGAACCTTCTGATCCTTGTATAGTTTTGTTTCCTGTGATTAAATATTTCTATCTCAATTTCCTTTTTATGTAAATTATCAGAATATTATCATAGGATAATGCTTTCCATATGTGAATTACTGATCAAATAATGTTTATACAACTTAATATCCTTGGAAGTATGCATGACTGTTTAGAATATTTATCATTAACTAGTTTAATAGTTTATTTCTGTATCTCAAAAAATACAGAAATGTAACTAACTTTGCAATGGCTTTCCTCTGCCTCAGGAAATTGCAGTTCAGATATATAAACTAGAAGCAAAACTTGCCAAACAAGGCACTTACCTTCATTTTCATGAAAAAATAAATAAAATTGAATGTCTCCACAATAGCAGTAGTAGAATCATATTTGTGTGTTAAGACTGCTTGTTAAAATCTTCCACAAAAGCCATCCAGGAAGAAATTTTTTTTTGTCTAAGTGATGCTCCTTTTAAAGTGACTATATATTTTTTCAATATGGAGTATAGCAATGTGGGGAAAAAGGTAGGAAGAAGTAGGTAAAAGCATGCACACAGCATTGGATTCAAACTAGGAATTCCAAAAGTTCAGCATTGCTAACAGATTAATATAAAACTGGAAAGGTTAATATAAACTTAGCAGAATTTATACTTCATTGAAATAACTTGGTGCTTAAAAAAGGCATAACTGATTCAGCAGTACAACCCTCTGTCTGATTATGATGAAAAATAGTCACCCAGATGCAGAATTTAATCCAGATGTCAGACCTAGGCTGGAAGAACAGGAGTGTCAGGTGGTGTGTGCAGATGCTGGTCCCAGGGTGGCACTCACCAGACTGAGGCACTCACCTGTGCAGGGGGCTGGGCTTCCTCCCAGTCCAGGTGTTGCCACCCCCTTCCCTCTTCAAGGGAAGGATGAATCCCATCTCCCAACCAGATGTGCACCCAGGGGGCACCCAAGGTGAGTGCTGAGGAAAGTGGCAATACTCCAAAGTCTGGTTCAGGTGCGGTTGCTTTTTGCTGTGTGGCTTTTCCTTTCTGTTTTCTGCCATATCCTCTGTAAGCTGAGTGAGATCCTTTCTTTCTGTGCATTTAGACCACTGAATACACTTGATCCCTGAATAAAATAAATCAGAAGGGACACTTTTGTGCTTGTTTATAAGAAACAGGTTTTCTGAGATATTAGGTATGTGACACAAAAGCATGGTCTAACTGCTGATGTCCTTTTTTTCATGCCCTGTAGTCTGAAGAGAATCTGCATGTAAGTGAAGTGAGAGATCACTGCACGGGTAGTGTAGTGGAGAAAAATAAAACAGGGATTGATCATGCCTGAGACAGTTCATGAGGATCTAGGTGTGAAACTTTAACTCTGTGTAACTGATGTTGTGCAAAAATCTATCGTGTTCCCTAGGGAACCCATTATTTCCATATTCACTTGTAAATGTCTTCCTGTGTGTGCAGCTGTTTTCAGTTTAAAGTATGCCATTTGTCTGGGTGTGGGGCAACTAAATTGCTATCAAGTGATTTTTAGTTGAGCTTCCAGTTGAGTTCCTAATAAATAGCATACTTTAATAAAAAAAAATAACATAGGATTGATGCTCTGGTCCCGATATTTGATAGATTTCACAGCAAACATAATTGCAGAAAAAGATATTACCTATAAAGACTAGGAATAATTTTCTCTAAGGACTTTTCATAGGAACAGTGCTGCTTTATTTTCAGGTAGGTTATGGTGCAGATAGAAAATTGACAAAAGTATTCAAATTCAAATAGTAGACATCCTTCAGAGAGTGTGATGTTACTTTCCTTCCCCCTCACCTGTTACAATTTCCTTATGACTATATGATTCAAATTGCTTTCTTTCTTTTGTCTTTGTTTATGGGCTTTTTTGGTCTTTGCCTATTTGAGAGATTTATATATTTTGGGTAACATTAGCATCAGAGAACCTGTTGCTGTTATATTATTAAAAGAAATTCTCTGTATCTTTCTCATTTACTGAATATTGTACTGAAACATTGTAGGAATAAATACATAGATGCACAATTTACGGTCATGGTGGTTTTCTAGTGATACATTAAAGATATCTTGTTTGAAAACCAACAGTTACTCATGGTCATGGACTCCACCTTTTGTATTTTTTCCCCTATAGCACTTACTAAAGAGAAAATTATCAACCAACCCCTTCATTCTTGAAACCTATTCCTTCTGTATTTGTAAAATAATAGGAAAAACACAACTATTTTTTAGTCAGAAATGAACACCAGAGTCTGGCGCAGAAATAAAAATCCCCATTTCTTCTGAAACCACTATCTTTAAACAATGAGGAACCATTGTCTTTTCAGATATGTATAATTTCTATTTTGCCTTCTATTTTAAATATTAGAATACTTATTATCTCTTTTTCTAGCAGGGTTAATTTCTGATGGCATAGAGCAATGGGGGTTCATTTTCATTCTAATATTGGTTATTTTTTTTCTGGATAGTCAAAGAAGAGACCAAATGTCACTGCTATCGTTTCCTTGCCTAAACATTTTAAAGTCTTTCCCCGTTATGCAATACACTTTCTAAGAAGGCTCCAGATTCCTTACTCTCTTGTGTTTTTGCAATTTCTGTCCCTAGAGAAAAAAATGTGCTCTCAAACTTCTCCAGATATTTTAAATTTAAAAAAATCTAGCTATCTCTACAGTGAATTCACAATAAAATATTTTGTATTTTCTACTCAGCTTTGTGGATTTCATCTTTGCTTTAACATCAGTGTTTGGTGTCTTGGGATGTTTTCATGCTTGCTTCTAATTAATTTGGTCAGTTTTCACTGACCAAATTTAAAGCTACTTCACTAGCGTTAAATTCCTTCAGTCCTTTAATTACAATTCTTCATTTGAGACTAGTCCTGGGGTGGTTTATTTCTGCATATATACAAAAATATTATGTTGATTTTTGCACCCTGGAGTGCTTTTGACTGCAACTAATATAACTTATTCTAGGTCTTTAAGAGCACAATTGCATTCACATATTAAGGACACACTCACCCAATTTCACAGCTGGCAATTTACGGGAAAAACAGTGCCTGCAGTTCAAGGATACAAAAAGAAGAACATCTTAAAAAAATGTCCCAAGGATTTTGTCATGCAAAATAGTCCATATTGTGTCTGTAGACACTTCAATCTGATCTGACTTTCATCACTACAGACACATCTAAAGCATTGTCTAATCTAGGTTAGACAGTAAGAAAGACTATCCAGAACTTAGTGAAAAATTGGGAGTCTTCTGTCAGACTGTGTGTGCAGGCGTGATTAAATCTTTGCTGCAATGCCGGAGTAAAAGCAGCAATATTGCTATCCTTCCCTTTAACCCCCTGGGAAGGAGCACTTGGTGTGGAGGGAGAAAGATCAAAACATTCAGCAGAGGCTTTATAAGACTGGGGCAGGCACCTGAAAAGGAAAGATAAAAGTTGGAACTGAAAGGTGATGAAAGCATTGAGTATTAAACTACAGCCACAGACCTTTGTAAGAACATGTGACTCCCCTTGCAAAATTTCCTCCTCCTCCCTCTCACATAGGAAGATGTAAAGAAAGATAATATTGAAGAGATGAGAGAAGTGGTCCCAGCAGTCTTTTCTTGGGAATCCTGTTATCTCAGATTGGAGGAGAGGCAAACAGCAGAGATTTTAACTTTCTTCTCCTTACACATATTCAGTATTTATGCTCTTTTGTACATTACATGTAACTTGAAAAAAAATATATGTTTGTAACTGAAGAATAACTATGACATCACAACGGAGTGGCAATACATGTAGATAAATAGCTGTGCTGTGAACCATTCTCAGTATAATATTAATTAATTGATCACTCAAAAATATCCAGTTTCCACAATTCCTAAGCTAAGTATTATTCAAGAAAACTCTTCCAAAAATTACATTATTATGACTATTCCTCATACTAATAATAATTTCAATATGTTAACTGAATTGTCATTACTGACAATTAATTTCAGACCACTCCTTCCTATGAGACTCTTCGGCAGTGCAGACATATAGAGCTCATGAAAGGATCACATGAAATTCGTGAAAGAGGGATTCCAGATCAGTCAGTATTCCCAGAAGGGACAGGATAAGTTCCCACTGGTGAGTTTTGTGAGGGTTTTGTGGTGGGTGAAGTTTTGTCGTTGTTGGGTTTTTTGGAGTTTTTTTGTGTTCATTTTTAGTACATTAAGCATGGACTGTCAGGTATACTTGGGAACACTACACAGAGGTAATGTGACAAAACTGAAAAGAGTAGGAATTACTTTCTATATAGGTAATATACTTTGGTAATATTGGTCATATACTAAAACATATTTTTCTACAGAGCGAAATGCATATTATCAGTGAATGACATTATTTTTTCAGTTCTGCTATGGTCAAACTGCAAACATCAATGCAACAATTCCCACTTTTATGGAAGAGTCAGTAAGTCGTGCTTAAATGTCTATATGGTGCCAAAAAAAATATTATTGATGTAGAGACAAGAATAAACCTTCCTTGAGTCCTTTAGGTATTTATTCTTCCATATTTTGTGTGTTTATAGGTTCTGTCTTTTCTTAAGTTACCTTAATAGGATAAGGTATCCTTAAATAGGATAATTTATTTTGTATAAAGAAAACAGAGTCAAGGGGGGAGGGAGAAGCAATGAGTCCATCTAAAACTCAAAGCACAACTTTCCAAATGTTGAGATTAGAATCTGCACTGCTGAAAGGACATAGTGCTTCTAATGACTTAATTACCAGAATAATCATAACCCATTGCTTATGAATGGGAGAATGACTTTTTAGTAAGCAGTTTTATCTATGCTGTATTTCAATAAATTATTTGGGTTTGTATCTCATGATGTTACATGATTTTGCACAGTTGATTTTAAAACTATGAATGTAACTACTGTACATTTTACTAGTGTCATGTTTATAGTTACAGCTTGGATGAGACAAGTGTCTACCTAATCAGAGAGGCTAAATGCTAGGCAGCTGTATCATAGAGTGAGCTTTGACATTCAGAATTTTGTAACCTGTTAATTAAAAGGGAGTGACCAAAGTGAGAGAAGATATTCACATTAAGTGTTATCTTTGATGTTAGGGAAGGAAATACGACAAATGAAGGCAGAAGCTTACTGTCCTTTTGGGAAGACATAATCAGCTAATTGTGTTTCAGAATCTATCTAAGAAGAATAATTGATTCATTGCTGTTGATTTTTGGGGGAGTTTGGTGGGGTTTTGGTGGTACAGATTTGGCATGTGTTTTTGTGTAGGGTTTTGTTTTGCTTTTTAATGGCATAAGCTTTATGGACAGCATCTGATATGATGTTTTTGTTGATGACAAAGAATTAGTTATGTCAGATAGCCTTTACCATGACATCACTTTTAAAACATTTAAGACTGTGTTTTGGACAAGAAACCTCTTGCAGTATAGAATGTTTGTATCATCCATGTTCAGTAGGGAAATTTACCTAATTCACATTCTTGAACTCTGTCCTGGGAAAGATTACATTGTGAAATATGCTGCATCAGTAAATTAACATCTGGTCTTAAATAGTTTGCTTTGAGCTGAAATGGCTCTTGTGTTCTATAAAAGATGTCAAATACATGTTAAAAAATAAGACTATTCTGGCCATAATAAAAACCTGTAAAGCTTTTATCTTTCCTTAAAAAAGTTTCCATTAATTGTCTTGGATATACTAACTGTATGATATTTACATCCTCAGTTGCTTAAAGAAAAAAAAGAGAAGTCATGCATGCTACTACATCAGAATCTTTTCATAATTGGTAAGCTCTCATGGAGATGGGAAGGCAAGCACAGTAGGACAATGCTGAGCTACTCCCTTAATACAGAAGCAGTTTCCCCAATTCTAGCCCTGCAGTTTCCAGTTGGTATTCTTTTGCTCTTCATAAAGGACATTTCCTTTTATAAGCTTCCTTGTCAGCCATCCTGATTGTCCCTGCAAGAACCGCTTTTAACTGACTCTGCCCTCCAAAGCATAATTTCTGAGAGGAAATTGAAAGGCTTGATAGCAGATTGCTTTAACTTATATGGTACATGTAAGCTATTTTATACTAAGAAACTTGTCTATACGTTTTCCTCATTACACTGTGTAGAATTACTTTTTATAGGAATCAATGTTTTTTAAAATATCTTAAGCATATATTTATGGTCAGTATCAAAGCATCATGTTTTAAGTATGCCGCTATCTGATTTTGGAAAGCTCCTTCAATACTACTAAAACACTGAAAGCCACTATTAGCACAAGTTTTATTTCTTTTCACAGTAGGAAGGAAAAAAATCTAATCTTGATAACAACACTTTGGAAAGAGCAAATATCTGCCTCAAGAGAAGTGAAAATCAAATTTTATGAAAGTTAAAAAATACATAAACATGCTATAACAATTTTATATCTTACCAATAAGCAACAATGAATATGCATTTAAGAAATTTCTCTAGAAATTTGTAGAGAAATTCTAGATTACAGAGGAAACTTTATTAACCTTGTTCTCCAAGCAGAATTTTACACTTAGTAAAATAGGGAGGGAAAGTCCCTTGATAGGCTTGACATTAATTTCATTATGGCTAAGTTTTTGAGACTTAATTACATAGAAACATTATTTTCCTATATTTTGATATTTGACAAATACATTTGTAAGAAGCAGAATGTAGAAAAAACAGCATGGGCAAGCAAAAAATAAGAGAAAATATATAATACTTTAAATACTTGTGGCACAAAGAAGAGAAAAAAATCATTTTTCAAAAGTCTTATAATCTGAGCTGAAAAACCTATACATTTCATATGTGGTGGAAAAGAGAAAGCAAAAAGACAGGAGACAGCACTACAAAATTAATTTTCAGTGTTGACTTCCTATGGTTAAATATATGGAAGAGGGATTTAAGTTGGGGGGGGGGAATGTTTATTTAACTAGCTGGCTGCTGCACAGAAATTTTATTTTTTTCTTTATAGAATCTCCCTCTTGTCAACATTGGCATCATCATCCATTGCAGATACCTGTCTTGAAAGTTATATTAACAATACCAAAATTATTCTGGCTGACCCTTGCCTATATTTTCCACTTTGCTGAACAGTCTCACATCTGCCTCCATACATTTCACATGGAAAAGAGTCCTTTCCACATAGATGTTTACCCTAAGACAGGTTTACTTCTAATTATTTATGAGGAAAATGCTAGTCCTTAAACTATGGTTTGAGACTTCTTTCTGTGTGAAGCTATTTGATTCTCTAAGAGACTAGATAACCAAAAACCCCCAAATTTTTAAATGTTCCCTGTCACATGTTATAAGGATCTATGTTAAAATCTGGGAATGAAATGCTAGTTAATTCTAGGCTTTACTTCGTTCCTATATTTTCAACACTCTCAGTGTTATTTTCACAACCAGCCATCACCCCTAACAGCAATGAAATCCCTTTCCCTTTTAATCAGTAAAGGAATATAATAAATGTTTTCAGTTTTCCCATGCACTCAATTACAGTACTCCATAACCTATAGTCTACAGTCTCACCTGGAATTCAGTTCTGAAAAGAGCTTCGACAGAGTATACATCCCCCAATCACAGGAAATTATTTTTTATTATCATGGGTTGCTCGGTTATTTAAATGTAATGATGTTTCTTCTTTCTCAGTGGATAACTGTAACGTTTTACAGAAGAAAAGTTTGTCATTAAAAACTGCAAAAAATAGTTAATTGATTTTGATCAAGACCAATTTTATTGTGAAAATTTTGATGTGGGTTTCAGGACAATTTCCAGAAAGAACCCCAAGTACTCACAAAAATATCAGTAAACAAAAACTGTTAAGTTCTTGAATCTTGGAACCTCTTTTGTAACTAATTGTACAAAATGTAAAAGACTTTCTCCTTTTTCTAGCAATATAAGTCAGCTTTGACTAAGGCTCTTTTTATTGTTGAAAATATGACCAAAACTAGTAGAATTAAAAACAATAAGTTCTCTCTAATTTTAGAGATATAATAAATTTTACTTTATTTAATGTTCCTAAGGAAAAGCAACTATTCAAAACTAGCCTATCAGATTTTCTGTCTAATGCATACCAAGAACATAATTGCCAAGTAATCTCTGATTGAAAGTTTATTATATAAAACTGAGAGTTGTTTTTCATTTCTTTGGTCAAAACTCTAGGGCTAAAACCCATAGAAATCAGCCTTTGACTTACAAAGAAAACAGATGCATTATGTCAGACTTTGAGAGAAGGATAATTATGGAGCCTCATGATGTCATTGTCACTGATTTGCTTTTTCACTTTCCAAAGTGCAGCAGTGCTATACTCACAGTACATGTCAAAAGAACAAGAGGATGCCTATCACTTTGGACGTAGTCTCACAACTGCAATAGATTCCTTCTGTTGTCAGATGCATAATATTGTCTTCCAAAAGAAAATTCAGCACATATTAAATGACAAGAAAGTCTTCTTCTTTTTCTTGTCCATTTTTTTTATTTCTCCTAGAAAAGATAAATTCAAATCTAAATGTAAGTCACACGTAATCAAATTAGTATATCAGTCTTTTTTATGCCATTGATCTTCTTTTTCCCATGTTTATTATATATCAGGTGTTTTTGACAGGCTTCTGCATAAAAAACCCCAATAATTTCTCACATTCTAATGATTTGAATAATAGTTTTGCTTGGTGACATATACACAACCATACAGACTATATATTTCTCTTTGAAATTATATTTTGTTGCTCTTAATAAACAAAGATTTATGTTGGAATTTGATGTCCATCATTCCCTTGTTTCATCAGCTTAGAACCAATATCGAAAGATCACTCATTGTTTGAAGGAGCATCATGGAACACTTGGAAAAGATGACATATAAAAAAGGGAATGCAGTGAAATATTTTGGTAATCAGCTTATTAACATCTTCTGTCAGAGTGAGGATTTCTGTATATTTCCTAAACTGTGTAACAGGCCTTTTCAGAGAAATTACTTCCAGTTGCCAATATTTGCTGTACAGAAGTACCTCAGACACAGCTGTTTCGAATTGTTCTTTCTTGGACAAAGATGGCAGATGAGCAAACACCTGCATATTTAGGCTTTTCAGTTAAACAGGCAGATCAGGGCCATTTTTGAAATATATTGGTTTAAGCCTGAAGTTTTGGTCTGTAAAAAACCCTGAAATTAAATAAAGATACTCCTTTTTGCCATAACTTTCTTCTGCAAGTTTGAATTTTTTTCTTCCTCCCATCCTGTCCATTGCTTTAGTTTCTATGAAAGTTGATTTAAGATCTATTTTGACCCATTGTACTAATTAGGACCAGTACCTAGTATTTTTTCTCAACATTCTTGCAAATTGCTAATTATTCTTAGAAATATCCTTACATTTTCAATTTTTCTTTGTTTGAAGACATTGTCTGAAGTGTTAGGAAGACACCAGTTCAGTTCCTCAAAGTTAACATCTTTTTAAGTGATTTTCGTTTTCATTTGAGTTAATTTTTTGGTATTATTTTTATAGGAGTGATGTATCACTAAAACCTGCAATAAGTGTCTGAATATTTTACCTGGAAAATTTAACATTTTTGTTAAATAATTAAAGTCTTCACTGTAATTTCTCTCAGGAAGTAAATTGATGTTAAATTTAGAGGCACTTAATTTAATTGCACCATGAGGTGTGAAATACTTCTTTAAATCTGTATTGCTCAGCTGAGGGCCAACTAATGATTTTGATGTACATTTGCATAACATTTTTTTAAGTTATACTAAGAAATGCATTTTTCTCACTTCCGTAAACTTGTCTTGAGGAGCATATAATGACTGGCACGTGAGCTCTTCACCTGCCATTGAAAGGATAAAATGGATTTTTTCCTATATGCAAGCTAGTTCTATACATTTTCTTGGCTGATTATCTGAAACACAACACATTGGATAAAACATCTGTACAACTCTACATGCACCTGCTTTATGTGCATGCATGAGCAAGTTCAGTTTCTACATTCCACAGAGGTCGAGATGCTGTCAACTACATGGCTCCACGTCAAAAGGCAGAGATGACTTAAGGTCTTCCTTTGACAAACTACTCTAAATTTTTTCTATGCGTTTGCCATGAATTTGGTTGTGGTTCTGGGCATAGTTTGTTTCTTGTTCCTTGAAACAGGATACAAATATTTCAACAAGATATTTTCTGTATACTATTGCAGTATATTTTGCTTAAAATTACTTTATTAATAATATCTGGCCAGGACTACCACATAAATAATTTTGCAACATGTCTAGAATATTCAAAATGCTTTTATCAAGCATAATCAAATGTTAGTACTAAGTGACTCAGAGGGTTAGCTATGAAATGACTTGGTGAGGCTGAAAAACCTAGACTAAGAATGTATGCAAGAGTGCTGGTTTTGGCTGGAGCAATTTTTGTCAGAGTGGCTGATATGGGGATGTGCTTTAGATTTGTGCTGAACTCATGGCTGATAATACAGAGATGCTTTTGTAATTGCTGAGCAGAGATTGCACAGTGCAAGGGCCTTTTCTGCTTTTTGTATTGTCATGGCGGGAAGGACTTTGGGGGTGCATTGGAAGTGGGGATGAGACACACATGGGATAGGAGACCCAAACTACCCAGAGGGATATTCCAGATGTGGCATCATGCTCATTATATAAAGTGGGGGGAAGAAGGAGGAAGGATGGATGTTTGGAGTGATGGAATTTGTCTTCCCGAGTCATCATTGCAGATGATGGGGTCCTACTCTTCTGGAGGTGGCTGAATATTTGCCCACCCGTGGGAAGTACTGAATCAACTCCTTGTTTTCTTTTGCTTGAAGGCACAGCTTTTGCTTTCTTTATCAAGCCGTCTTCATCTCAACCCACAAGTTTTCCAGCTTTTATGCTTTTATTCTCCCACACATAATGATGGTTGGGGAGTAAGGAAACAGCTGTGTTGAGCTTGGTTTCTGGCTGAGGTTAAACCACAACAGCAAGATATTTTAGAAAGAGGAACTTTGATTGTTCTATTGAAAGGGTTTTGCACTGAAAATATGCAAACTGAGTAGATCACTCTTAGCAACAAATAAATATAGAAAAGGGGCAGAAAAAAATAGGACAGTATAAACAGATGATAATGCAATATAAACTTCTTGCAAACAGTTTTGAAAAACTCAGTCTGAATCTGTTCTATTGATGGTCACAGACCACACATCTGTAGAAGCAAAGAAATAAATTGTCAAACAATGAACAGCACTATAAGAAAAAAGTACTGATAATATATGTGAGAGATTTTTTTGCTTTGCTAGGATTAATGTTTTATATGTAATCCACCACAGAGAGAGACAAATACCAGTAGATTTAATCCAGCAGGAAGAAACTTGTCTCGATAGGTGAGGCAAAGTAATGCAAGGAATTATATCTTGAAGCATGGGCTTAAACCACACATATGCACAAAAGAGGAAAGAAAACCTTAAACCCCTCTTTCCTCAAACAGCTACCTTAAAGATTACAATCTTTGAGAGGAAAACAGGTTTTCTGTGCTAAATTCTTTCTTCTGAATAATTTTTATTGTTCCTTTTCTTCTCGTGAAGAAACATTAATGTGAAAAAAATAATTGTATGATGTCTTGCATATTTATTAATTAGATAGATACTGCACACCTACATTTCCTTCTAATTTGATCACACAAGCTGTTAGCTTTGTCTTCAAGTAAAGATATTTTAAAATATTTCCAGTCCAGACATTTTCTCATTTAGATCAATTTAATTGTCAGCTAATATGTGGCAAGTGTGTAGTCATCTTCCAGTTATCCGTGGACAGTTTTATTTGAACTGTTTCAATACTCTATTTAAAATGTACTTTATCTTTCATTTATCATTTATGAGTGAATTTGTAGCATTCAAAAAAAAAGTGTACTACGTTTTCCCTATATCTTAGCTCTTAAAGTTGCTTCTTAATTAAGAACACTGGGTATGAATTATATGTCTAATATCTTAATAAAATTAGTTTCCAGTTTATTATGAGATATGTTTTTTTATTTATGACAACACTCAAGAAAACCTT
Source organism: Toxostoma redivivum (assembly GCA_013397375.1). NCBI lineage: Eukaryota > Metazoa > Chordata > Aves > Passeriformes > Mimidae > Toxostoma > Toxostoma redivivum. Next base: position 17,679 of record VXBI01002508.1, read on the forward strand.
ATATAACACATAATAGATGATATTAACTGCAAGAAATGCCCAATAAGAAAGAAGATCCTTATTGGATTTAGAAAACACTGTATCATGTTGTATTTTGGAAAATTTATGTACTCCCGTATTTACCAGTGGACTGTAAGAGATTCATATGTTTCTTTCCTCAATATGGAACACTTTATCACTCTCTCTTTACAGTGAAATAGCTGACTCACGCTGGCTTAAGACAAGAGAAAGATAATTCTCCTGGGAAAAGTCTTTAAAAATATATTCAGGAAATTTGAGATCTTCTCATCTCTGCAACATTCTGTTAGTTTTCAATTTAGTTTTTCAGCACTAACACCTCTGAGAAAATCAAGGTTTCATTTAAAGAGAGAGAGTAATTCTGCAGTGATATTTGCAAATAATTGTATTTAGCGGTGATAATAGGTTGATACAGGAGCTACTGTATTTATAGGATGCATGAATAGGGCTACTAAATAACCAGTTATCAGCCTTGACATATGCCCTTTCCTGTCCAGCAAAGGGATGTATGGTATACATCTTGGGATGTATGGTATACTATACATGTACAGACCTGTATATATATATATTCAAAATTTACACTTTCCAGATTCACTAGCTATATTGTTCACACTTTGTCATAGACTGGATTCAAAGTCTGTGGTCTTATATACTTATTTCTGTCCTCTCAGTCTAAGAGGTAAAAAAAAAGGTTGGTATATCAGGCAGTACTGGAAGAAATCAACAATTACTCATCAACTCATATTATAAGAATTCACACTTGAAGCATGAGTCATGTGAGAAAATTGGCAGAAGCTTTTTTTCCCAAGTCTCTTTGAATGTGTAAGCCATTCTAGTCCTGTCCAGAATCTGAAAGTTCAGGATCTCACATCATGATTAAAACATTTAAGAGAGAGATAGACATTATTCAGATTAAAATAAAAGGTTGATGTGTTAGTGAATGTAGAGAGGCAGATGTTTGTACGCCTGTCACTCTGGCTAATATTTTCACATCAGGAAGAAGAATGTTCTTTCTGGTGGCTTTTGTAAAAATAGATGGGGAGTCAGGCAAATTGTCAGCGTTTCTTCCTTCTTAAGCAAATAAATATTATCACATTGAGCTAAACAGAGGAGAGGATATGAAGGTAATTACTTATCAGCAGGTGACCACTAAAACATTTAGGCTCTTCTTTGCCATATAATATATTACAATGTCCTGCAGAGCAGAAAAAAATAATTCAGATTTCAGTGAAAGGTTTAGCAACCTTCAGCTGAAGCAAGCTGCACAGATTTGCTAACTCTTCTAGTTTCAAATTGAAAGGTCAAACAAGTAATGAAACTAATAAACAATAAAAGCTTACCTACTGACTATTCTAAAGGGCCTTGCTACTCATTCAAGTTCCCTTCCAAAGTTAACTTCATGAACTACTTTTCTTTTTTTAACAGATTCTAACCTGTAAGAATGCTTTTTTTGCCTATGTCCTCAAACCTCAGTTGCTTGGAGATATCAAGACCCATGAGGGAAATTCGAGTCTGGCCCTACAAAGTAATTTTTGAATTTGAGGTCACAGACTAGAAAAAAAGAAAAAAGACCAAATACTCTTGTCACTGACTAGTTAATCAGAACTTATGACAAAGAAGTTTCTGGTCATAGGAGAACTGGTGTGAAGGGCTGTCATGAGTTCTCTAGTCCAATCTGTTGCTCAAAGCAGGATCAACTGTGAGATAAGACCTTAGTTTTTAGGGTTAAACTTAGCAGATCTTGGAAAGCTCCAAAGATACAGACCACACAGATTCTCTGGGCCACTTTATCCATTGTTGTGGAACAGGTTCCTGTGGGGAAAAAGTTTCTCCTTCTATCCACATGAAACCTTTATTTGTTAAATTTATGCCAATTATCCTTGATCTTCCCCCATTTACTTTTCATACATCTTGTGAAGAGCCTGGCTCCATCTCCTCCATTTATCTCCTTGTCGGCATCTACAGACTGCAGTTGGTGTCTCCAAAGCTGTCCTTGCTCCAAGCTGAATTTTCAGTCTTTCTTCACAGGGCAAGTTCTCCAGTCTCCATTGTCTTTCTGTCATTCTGCTGAACTCAGGTTTATGAATGCGTTTCTTGTTTTGGGGTGCCCCAAACTGAGCAGACTGCAGAAATGGTCTAACACGTGCTAACTAGAGGGTGATAATCACTCACAACCCGGTGCCCACGCTCCTGCTCACTCAGCATGCAGTGCTGCAGGCTGCACTTGCTGCCAGGTTATACATCTGGCTCAGGCTCAGTTTGCTGTCTGCTGGGCCTCAAAGCCTTTCCCAAAGAACTGATCCCAGCACGTCCATCCTCAGACTCAAGGCTCCTCTGCCCCAAGGATAGGAGCTGTTTCTCTCAGTTGAATTTCATAAGTTTCCTACCAATCCATTTCTCGAATATTACTTGGTTCCTCTGGATGTTGTCCCCATCCTTGAATGTGAAACCCCATCCCAAAGCTGGTGTCATCTTTAGCAATGAGCTGGAGGAGATTTCAGAGTGCATGCTCATCAGGGTTAAAGACCTTGAAAAGCTCATGTCCCTTAACAGATCTCTTAAGTACTTCGTTTGTTACAAAGTCTCCAGGTAAAACATAACCTATTAACCATGAATTTTGAGTTCAACTGCCCAGTCAGTTTATTCTCTTTCTGGTTATCTATTACCTGGACTGCACTTTTGAAACTAGAATACCATGAAAAGCAGTCATGAAAGTCCTGCTAAAATTCTCATAAATTATATCTACTTCTCTCCAAATTATATCCACTTTTCCCCAAATCAGAGAGGTCAGCCAAGTAGGTAAGACATCATTTATCTCTTATCCATTCATGCTGATTCACTTTCTCCTCCTTTATGTGTCCAGAGGGAATAAATACACTCTTAGCAAGTTTATGAATGACAGCAAACTGGGTGGCGTGGTGGACACATGAGGGATGGGGTGCCAGTCAGAGAGACACAGGAGAACCTCATGAGGTTCAACAAGGCCAAGTGCAAAGTGCTGCACCTGAGACAGTGCAATCTTTGATGTGAGCTGCAAAGGTACATTCACAGCTCAGGAAGCCAACAATATCTTGGGTGACATCAAAAGAAGTGTGACCAGCAGGTCAAGGGAAATGATCCTCCCCTCTACATCACTCTGTTAGGAATCAAACTGGAGTATTGTACTTATCTCTGGAGTCCCAGTGCAAGAAATGCATTGACCTAGTGGAGTGGATCTGAAAGATACCCACAAAAATTATCAGAGGGTTGCAATACCCACACTATGGTGAAATGTATGGAAGAAACCTTTCACAGTAAGGGTGTTAAAACATTCAAACAGGTTGCCTAGAGAGGTGGTGGTATACCTGCAAACAGTCAAGATCAGGTTGGATGGGGCTCTGAGGAACTTGATGTAGTTCAAAATGTCCTTGCTCATTACAGGAGGAATTGGACAAGACAACATTTGAAGCCTACTTCCAACCCAAATCTGTGTGTGACTCTATCCCACACTTTTTTAAACATGAGCTACTTTTGCAACAAAATATGGTAGAGAGAAATCCTATAAAAGCCTTTTCCAGAGAAACTGAATTATATGTCCATGTAGCAGGACATATTTAATTTATCTAAGTAACTATCTAAATGTTGGGCTTTTTTTTCTACCCAGTAATGCCTCTCTGCTTTCAGAGCTCTCTGTCCCACACAAAGTCACAATTCTGAACACTGGGATTTCAAGAGCCAAATTGTAGTACAAATCCTTTTCTGAATTCTGCTCTTCTAGAATTTACATGTGACTGAGCTTAAAGTTGATTTTCTTTTCTTTTTTCTTTTTTTTTTTTTTTTTCCTTTGTGGGTAGGGA
>VXBI01002508.1:27992-55435 GCA_013397375.1 Toxostoma redivivum
TTTTTTTTTACTCTGAGAACGATATCTACATAATTGTCTAGTCAAAAGCTTCTGGTTGTAAAGTGTTAAGTTCCTGCCCATACAGTTTTGGTGACAGCTAAACACTCTTCAATGTGAAATGTTGTCTTTTACTAGACCATATAGAAGAAGGGGCTGATTAAAGTCTCAGTGCTGAGGCCACGCATGACAGTTAATAATTCCTTGGAGGGGACTAAAACTCAATTTCTTTTACATAACCTCTCTGTTAGGAGTTTTCCTTGTTCTACATGTACACTAAGCTCATTCAAAAAAAGCATGTTTTAATAGCAATAGTGCTTTTTTGAATTATTATATTTTAGTGTTCTTATTCAGATGGATGTGGCATTTTATATAAAGGGAAGAAAGATGTAAGATAAAGACCGTACATTTCTGACCATGTCAGAAATAATACTTGAGAGCTATTAGGACATTAAGATTTCAATAACTTGCTAGATATGCAAATTTTAAAAAATTAAAATAAAAAGAAAATACTAGGAAGTCGCTAATTAAATGGACACTAGCATGTTTAGGTCATCTTGCTGAGAAGATAAAAGGAGAATTTCATAATAAAAAACATTTCACCACTATTTGTTAATAGTAATTTACAATAGTTCAGGCACTTTGTGCCCTTGGCAAAGCTTTATGTAAAATAAACTAAAAATATCTTTAAAAAAAACATTATTAAGCTTCTATTGCAATGCTATATTCAAAGTTTAAAGTGGAAACAATCTGAAATGCTTTCATGACATCAGTATTACTTTCAGAAGTTTTATACATTTAATGTTTAGGCACTATAAAAGAAAACGAACAATGTTTTTATCTCTAGCTCAGTTAAGATGACAGTTTAGCTCTCTTCCCTAGGCTAGTAAAACATAAATACCGGATAATATATTTCTTGTGCAAGAGCTGAACTTGCTTCATTGTGCAGATAATGTTGTTGGTCTTCTCTTAAACAAACAGTTGAACACTTTGGGATTCCTTTTTATAACCAGTGATAAAAATGCTCAGTTTTAAAATCCATACTCCAGAATTCCTAATATAAAAATGTAAGGTGTTTATAAATCCAGGCAAAATTCTGTTATAGCTTTCTGTGTTTACCAGTGCTGTGTAAAGAATTCTTCATATTCTGCTCTGGCTATAGAAGGACAGAAACAAGTCTCACTGGACAAGTATAGACTGTTGTTTAGAAAATGTTCTGGAAACTGAACCTTACTTATGAAACAGGTAGCAAAGAAAGTGAACAGTCTGCTAAATTAATTTATGGACAAACAGGGGATGGGGGCTGGACTTTCTATTGACATAGAAAGACTTTTTTGTTTTGCTTTTTCTGGTTTCATATTTGTAAACTGGAGATGTGGTAATATTTCCCCATGCAAATTCTTATAAAATAACACCAGGCAGAACTACTGTTATCTCACTGATCTGCAAAACACATACTGTGAGATTCTTCTAAATGTCTGCATAAGCTTCAGTAATTTCAGTCAAGCAAATATTCAAAAATATCCAGTCTTGATTTTTAAAATGTCGACTTGGCATAATCCTTTATAAATTCTAAAGTAAATTCTAGTAAGTGTGTCATAAGTATCCTAACCTTTATAATTCCCATATATTTTTTACTTTGACACTGTGTTCTTTAAGCCTGTGTTTGCCCACATAAAATATGAAAAGCAATTCTAGCATACTCATTTGTTATCTATATCAAAAATGTTGTAAGATTAAACCTCTATTATTCATTTTTATGTAACCAAAATTGCTAACAAAAGTAAAGAAACTTCATACTTTGAAATATATGTGCTGAAAGGATTTTAACCAGGCCCACTAATTGATTTCCAGTTGTAAAAATCACTAGGGTTTTTTTAATTCACTTGACATGTGGTAAATCATGTAGTTCATTGATGGTGTCTGAAAAGCATCATCTGGGAAGATGGAAGCTCAAGCACTATTGATTTTACCTTTTTCATTATTCAATTTGTTGGGGCTTTTTATTAGTCTTCTCAAATTAAATTAATTTAACAAGTGTAGACTTGGTTAAATAGCATTAATTGTATCCTCCTTCAGTTCTTGGCTAAGGATCTGCATAATACTTCTGTAATCTAATTGTTCACAAATATTACTTACCCCTTCCAAAAGGACAGCACTGTATTATGATTTTATCTTATGTTTTCTGGGGTTATTTTCCCCTCCCCATTCTTACTTCAGGATTCTGTTATAAAATTGCCATTAATGGTTTATGAAAACAATATTCACTGTTAAGAGTGTGGGATACCGTGGAAAACATGGCTAAGGGCTTACATTCTTTATCTTCTGCCAATGAGTAAAATCAAAAGATAAGGTAGCTTCTTAGCTGGCAGCAGGAAAATGTGTAGAACTCAGAAAGACTGTGCAAAAATGTGCCTCCAGAAACAGAACTTCAGTGGGTCAGTGCAGGAAAGCAATGTTTTCAACCACATAGAGGACTAATCTCACCAGAGGAAGAAAGAGTGTCTTCATAAATCTTGATTTAATATCAAAACATGATTTTTATTTAATATTAAAGAAGTAAATAAGCTGTTCCTGAAGCAATTCACTGTACAACAGTAAACTAATAAAACTTCATTTTTCAAGTAATGATTTATAATTTACTATTGTTAATAGCTGCTGTACTAATTATTAAAATATTTATAACTCAGAAAAGTGTTTCAATTCATTATATTGTGGCACAAATGGGCTATTAGTGCAGACTTTACTTTTTCAGTTGATCAATTCCAATCTGTCAAAATAGCACTTCTTTTATACACTACGTGTAAGTCAAGGCAGATGTTGCTAGAATTTTGTCAATGAGTCATGCTCTCCCATACCCCCAGGTCCTTAGCAAAAGCACTGGCAATATGGTGTAGTGCAAGGCAATCTGTAATGAGTTAGGATATTGGCTTCATCCCTGCCTCTCAGAAAGTTTCTTCTGCTTGACTGAAAATGAATACCATTAGATTCAAGCCTCAGAATCTTCTTCCAGGCGGTATGGACAGCTGGTACTTGCAGTGATTAAGAATCTTCTGACCTGTGGCTATGACAAGCTGGAAAAATGTCTCTAGTTTGGCTGCTCTGCTTCATTATTAGTGAATGCCTTAAAATGATACTTTATTTATTAACAAAGACAACTCCCTCCAACAGTACTACCAATCATCCTAATTTATCCAGCATATCTAATACTACACTGCTATTCACTATAAGTAACTAAAGATAAATTACTGCCATTGCAAAGCAAAACCACACTTTGTCATCTCCTTACTTCAAAGGCATGGGTTAAGTGAAAAAAAAACATCTTCGGGAAACAGATTAGAGATATAATCAGAGCAAGAAGAAGCAAAAGCACAAACCAGTGGTCTAATTCTTTATAACTGTAAAAGGCTATCTTTATTAAATAAAACACATGGTATGAGTGTAGTGACAGACACTACATAAGTTCCAAAAGATCTAAGCATGTGTTCTGTAGAATTTCAAACATTTAATCCTGCTATGCAGTTCTATTCATAAGGGAAGAAACCTATATCTCCAAAAGCAGTATTGATGACTAAAATCTATAAAAAAATGTTTTTTGGGACGTCTGGTAGAACATGACACCTATCTTGACATATTCTCAATGCGCTTTGATTTAACTCTTTTAACAACATGAAATTATTAACTACGATACAGTATTTCAGTTGCTTTGCCATTTTAGCAGGAGTAAACTCAGTTGAAGTTTGTCACATGATAACTAAACTGAGTGTATCTAATGACAGGGACAAAGATGAGTGACATTGCATAAAAAATATGATCAGTGTCTTAGAACTTCTTCAATCACCATCTATATTTAAGTGATTGGATATTTGTCTTAGAGAAATCTTTTTATCATATATAGTATCTGCTCTTTCTGGGTAGATTTCACCCATAGTGAACAAAAATCTGAGAAAAGATGCCTTTTGTCGTCTGGTATGCCAGATAGATATATATGTTTGTCAATATATAAAGTTCCAGAAGGTTTCACTGGATAGTGCTAACACCTACATCCTTTGGGGCATGAAACGATCCTTTGTGACAGATTTGGTTTGCTGACATCTATGGAAACATCTGACCATATGGTGCCAGCTTCCACCTTTTGAACAATTCCCCTCTGTGTACTTCAGCAGCAGTTTCTTAGTCTGTTATATTCCCTTAAGACCCTGTCTGCACCTTGTGTGCTCCAGTTTCTGGCCTGAGCTGATCCAGCTACCAGAAGAAATACTGTTTCTCTACTTGGTATTAAGAACCAAAAAGAGAAAGCTACCAGAGCTAAGTTCAGGAGATGGACATGTTTGTTCTTAACTATTATGGGCCACAAACAATGAAATAAAAACTCTTTGATTGAAGATTTTGATAATGAAATGTGGTCTCATAAACCTGTGCCTGCATAGCACAAGGAATTTTACAAAGCTTTTGGAATTATCTGGGAAAGAACTCAACAAAATGTAGATTAAGAAGCATGTTTGGGCCTGCAATGCATGGCAAGAAATATTTTCTGACTTGGCCAGAAGTAAGGGGAATGTGGAGCTGGATGTCATGAAGAAACTGGAAATCATTTTTCAAGAAAGCAGAAAGTGTACCCAACAGTCATTTTTTTAATCTCTTTTTGCTCTTCGTCCTCATTTCCTCTTGGTCATATTGCGTGAGTGCATACTAATTGCTGGCTTCTCAAGTAAATTTACTAGTTTCTTCCCAGACACAGGGAGAATACCTTTGTTCTAGGATCTACTCTAATCACTATATGTCAGAATTATCTTTTGACAAGCCTACTATTCCAGCATAATCCATCTTGTTCTGCACTGTAACAGACAACCATGTGTTCTTAGGTTATGCCTGAGAACATAAAAGGTACACCTGGAGTCATGCTAATGAAAGGAACTCTGGCAGGCAGCATTGCAGCTGCATGGCTATTTCAAGTCCTCTAAATTGAATATCCACAAATATGTTTTAAAATAAGGACCACCATGGCAGCACATAAGACCAAGAGTATCAGACTGTGCCTGACCAGCTGATTGCTGTGAAAGTTCCAGTCAACCCAAACTGTTCTAAGCCTGAATCAATCTGCAATGACTGAAATAAACTTTGTTCTAATGTACAGTTCTCAGCTATACAGTATAACAATCAGCTGATGGAGAAAGCAAGGACAAAACCCTGATTTGGGCAAGAAGGAAGAGCAGATGGTATAGAATCTGAAGAGATTGTCTTCCAGAATATCAGGTTTTGTTCTTCTATTATTAGCAGTTATTAATACTGAAATGTTTTACATTCCTTACTTATATCTGTGTATTATATTGTGAGATATTTAAAACCCCACTGGACACAGTCCTGAGAAACCTGCTCTCCTTGACCCAACTTGAACAAGGGAGTTGGATGATGATGTCAAGAGGTCCTTTATGGGCTCAACATTTCTGTGATTCTGTGGTTTCTCAATCCATCTTTGCACCCTACTCTATGGTAGAACTGTGATAACAAGAATTATATCAACAAGCCTTTTCAATCTCAAAAAGTGTTGGATTTGAGATTTCTGCAATAATTCAATTTATTTCACATGTAGTTTATTTTGCAATATGGAATCCATACTCAGTGCAAAGAATACTGCCTTGTTTGTTCAGAAATTTGTAAAAAAAATGACAAAAGGCAGAGATGGAAGAGATATAGAAAATCTTAGACCTACACATTTAAATGGTGCTGGGTGGAAATACACTGTCTTCTAAATATTATCAAATCCAGTGGTTATGGGAAGGTCATGTTGGTCAAACTTCTTATAGGTCACCAATATATCTGTCCTCCCTGAGAGTCTGAGGATTGGATGTGTTAAAAATCTGGGCAGTAAAGGAAAATTGCAATCAGATGATGTTAGGTTTTTTGTTGGTTTTTGTTTATTTGTTTTGTTTCTGTGGAGCTTTTTGTTTGTTTTAATTATTGTTTTTTAATAAATAAAATGTCATATAATGTTATGTGGTATAAAAATATGTCAAAATGGGAACTCCAAATTAATAGGTGCATCTGACCTCCTCTTTCCTGTATAAAGGAAAAATTTGTTTTCCGTGTGTGCTGTAAAAATCAAGTGATTTGTTCATGCCATGGTGTAATATCAGTGATAAATACTTTAGAAGTCTACAAAGAAATTAGTTCTGCCTTCAAGGAAGAGTTTGAATAATATTCAGCTAACAAGACATATGACCACACACTGAATGATGAAGATAAAAATGTTGTACAGGAACAATATAGTGTATGAAAGGCATCTTGAATGAGACAAGGGTGCTCAGAAAATTATATGAAGGTAAAATATGATTAGACATTGTATTGTACAGAGGGGCTGAATTTGGACAAAATAAATATTATTTGTGGTAGCTTCTGGCTTTTGAGTGTTTGATTTTGCAGTGTAGAATTCTTAGCATAAACTTGTGAATGTTATATTTCTAGATTTTAAGAATTGTGTAAGTTTGAACACTAGCTGCTGTTAGTGCCCAACACTTAAATTACAACATATCTGACAGTATACATTTGTTCCTTGGGCTGTTCACACATACTGCTGATTGCCTTCAGGCTAAGGCTTGTAATGAGGTAACCCCAGCAGAGAGGTACTACCTCACTCATCCACATCCTGGGTTTGAGGACATACATGGGCATAATCATTGTACATATATATGCTGACCCACTGATCCCTTTTTGAGAACAACTGAGCTCCAAAAGAAATTAAAATTGAAACTCTGCAGGTGCAGGATTGGGTTCATAGCAATCTTTATCTACTTGTAAAGGGGAATTAGTTAGAGAGTCACCATTTCTTCATTCATAGCCATACTGAGCTAAAATCACTATAAAAGCTAATACTTATTTAAACTCTGGCAGCAGAATGACTTTTTCAAATGCTTACAACCTTCACATTATACTGAAGAGAAACAGATCCAAGCAGTGTGCCAGAATGAAGAAAGGCAGTTCAAATGGCAAAAAAGTGAATCTGCAGTTACAGTCAATTATTCCAGCATGCTGTCTCAGTGGCAATTAAGACCCAAGTATAATGAGCTAGGTGTCAAAACTGGCAATGGCATCCTGGTCCTCAAAGACACTCCTTAATCTTTATAATACAACCCTTTCCCATTAGTATTTCATTACAGCTTTTTAGGTTTTCATTTGGGAAAGGCAATGTTCATTTTTGCTTAACAATTTCTCTATTGAATCATACTCTTCACTAGTCTAACCGTGAGAACGTGAAATAAGTTATATGGGGTCAGAAAAGGGTCCATACAGCAGATATTCTGTCTCCATCAAAAACACGTGGCTAGCAAATAGAAAAGCAAACACATAGCAGTTAATCTCTAGAAGACTCTTGCACATACTACCAATTCTGAGCTTCCACAGTGGGTTTCAGAATGCGAGAGGAGGGGAATAAAGGCTGTTGTGGGTCAGTATAAGAGTCCATGGTATAATTTCCTTCTGAAAAACCTGACCTCACATGGTGAGTCTGACATTGGAGGTGACTCTGTTTGAGAAAGTAGTTTGGACCAGAGACCTACTGAGCTCACTTCAAGCCTGAACAGTCCTACAGGCATGAGAACTTGCAGCAAGAAATTTCATGAGTCCATAATACACAGTGAAGACATAAAGTTCTTTCCTTTGAGCCTGACACCTCCTAGCTTTACCTACTTCATTAAAGGATAGAGTGAATTGTAATTTGCCATTAAATTCCTCTATCTCTCACATATTTTATAGAGATCTATAAGATATCTATCTATTCAGTCATTTCCAGGCTGAAGAATGTATTCAGTTTAATCATTCTTCATGTGAAACTTTTCTAGGGATGCAATTGTCCTTTTCCAATTTTACAACATGCTTTCTTGAGATGGGATGAATCTGGGACAAATATTCTAGAAGTATTCAAAATTTAATGCTTTTTAAATTTATTAAGTAGAACTGTGATGCTTCCTGTATTGTTCCCTTATTTTGATTCCCTCTAATAATTTTGAATATTCTATTTCCTTTTTTGACAAATACATACATCTGAATGTGGAATTAATTTCACCTTTTAGTCAGCCAGTATTGTGATGTCCTTCCGCAGTACTTAACAACTAGTCCTTGTTTTCTACCCAAAGAAATTCAGTATAGAACAGAAATATCATAATTTCACTCCCTTTCTCTCACCCTGTTCATTTTTCAATATATTACATCTAGCTGATTGTACTACAATCCCTGTGAGTCTCTGCTGATCATTTCAACACTATCTGCATCTGGCCATTCTCTATTCTCTGTAATCCCTTTTCATAATTTTTTTAATCTGTGTGAATATCCTTTATTTTTTTAATCCTAAAGTAGTTTTTTCTCTTTAAAAGGCATTTGATGAGCCATTTATGAAAACATTTAAACAATAAAGAACATTTACTATGCACTTTTCCTTTACTATATCAGCAGAATCCTATTTGTCTATGGGGTTTTATCCTATGTGCTATGGTTTTCAAACTGGACTGGGGAATAAGAAACAAACAGAAAAATAAAGCAGGTAACAAACCCCAAAGAAACAAAATGATTGTGCTTTTTTTAAAGTTGGATTTGTTATCTGTTTGGCTGGCTAGATATAGTTGAAGAGCACAGCTGATAGTTGCAAATGTCAAGGTTTTTATTTCTCCTAATTCAAGATTTCCTAAAGCTCATACTAAATGTATTTCCTCCATTATGAGTATGGGATTACTTCCTGACATTTAGCACTATGACTCCATGTGCTTTATTGCTCATTGTTTTATATATTGTTAACACAGGGAAATAACAATTATTTGCCATGGTCAAAACTTCAATGATTTTCTCTAAACGGGAATAAACCAAGATCTGAAATTTGCTAATTTGATGATGTAACCATGCGTTGTTTGGTTACCTCAGGCTTAGGTGAAATTGATAACATTATTTTACATTAAAATTGCAAATAGATGTATTATCAAATTAAAGAACAGTATGCTTATTATCTAATGAATTCTATGATGCTTTAAGAGATCCTTTTATTTTATTTCATTTCTAAGCTGCCTTGTGCTTTATCAGGGCAGTTAAAGTACTTGAGCTGCCTCATTTAGTTATTCCTGTTTCACCCTTCATACACTGTTTTCTCTACAAATATACCACATTATTGGCATTTGTGTTGGGATATAATAGTATTTGATCAAATACTTCAAATTTGAAACTAAATGTTCTGTTTAAAATATTTTTCTACTGAATTAATTGTTTTTTCAACAACTTAGAATCCATTTTATACTGAAACATTAGCTATTTGCACTAACTTCATGAAGAACTGTAATATAAAGTTAATGTTTATAAAATTGTGAAAGATCTGATTAATACATGAAGATCAAAGCATATACAAGAAAGGAAATGACAAGTCCTATCAAAGCACATATACAGGGCTTGCCTAGCAAGGTGCTGGCAGCAGGAGGTGCAGGGCAGCCTCTGTGAGGAGAGGGCAGGGCAGCTCTGCACGGTGCACAGCCACTTCCAGCCTTCCAACCCACCCACTGCAGAGCACAGCTGACCTCCTTGGCCATAGGTGGGGCACCTCTGGCTCCCCCAAAAAAATGTCACTACATTCATGGATTACAAACAATTGGTGCTGATGAATGTACTAGTTTGAAAGCAAAATGGCAGGAGATTCCAAGTCAGAACTACAATTTAATAGGGAAATTAAAATAAACACTGGTTTAAACTGACAGAGTCAGGATACAACCTGGCACCCTGTTGGTCAGGGGGGTGATAGCAGTCCAATTAAATGGTGGCTACAGTCCTGTTGGAGTGATAGGTGTGGTTCTGTTGAAGCAGTGATTCTGCAGGAGGGTCTGGTCTTCCTCTGAAGGTCCAGTGGTGGTTATGGAGCTCTTGGCCTTCAGGAACTCAGTAGGTAAATTCTGCCCATGGTGTTCCAAATATCAGAATATATCCAGGTAGGAATGCTTGGTTCCTCCCCCTGGGCAGAGCATCTCAAAATGGGGTGATGCAGTTTTATGAGTCATGCAGTGAGATTTCATGGCCCATTAGCAGGGATGTGTCATGGAAGAGATAGAGAACACTGCCCCACTTGTTTTTAGCTGTCTATGAAGATGGTAGTAGAATACATGCCTTTGGTTACATCTCACATTGTAACTTAAGACAATGAATGAGTCTGAGGTCGTTATTATACAATAAGTTATTCAACTGGTAGCAATAAAAGAAATAGATGTCTGAAGAACAATGGCAGCTGGGACCATCATTATGATGACAATGAAGCACTTCTTGCACACATGAGGACTGCATCAACTATGATTACATTTCAAAGATGCCAGTTTCCTCTCCTTTGCTGTCAGCCCTTTTCTATTTCTCGTTTATTTCCAAATTTGGAAACACATCTCAGGACTGCTGACAACAAAGATAATTAACACTCATTCACAAATGCTTCTGATTGCACTTAGTCAGACCTGTTATTGTGAACAGAATTGAGACAGAGGGTTAATGGCATCACATAGTGCATATGACATCATATTGCTAAATGTTGATTATACATAAGCTTGGTAAAAGACACCAATCACAAAGGATAAGCTATTACACATGGATGTTATAAAATGTTCTGTAAATAGTCTTGGAAGAAGTAAGTACTGTCTGGTTATGATGATCTTCGTGTATTTCACCACCCTTACTCTGCCATACCTATAAACCTGTGACTTCTATATAAATTCTTAAGAGCTAATATCTCTCAATGATGGCAGGATGGCAGAAAGAAAGCTTAGGATCAGAAGAGCATGGCAATGTCAGAGTTAGAGGTAAGTAACTAACTGTAGTATCTACCTGTAGAAAGTTATTGTGATATCAGATTAAACAAAGGGTTCATACCATGAACAAGTTGAACATAGCCACGGCACACCTGAGCAGGAAGGAAGCACATGTCCTGACCCATGCTGGCAGTGGCTGATATAGTTCTGCCTCGCACTGCCAATAGAGGGCTGGGGTTCAGGCAAATCTGGAACTGATTTCCTGTTTCCTTCCAGCAAGACAGGAGCAGATCAGCCACAGATATTTAGATGTAAACAATCTATCCGTTGGGGAACCTAACCAAGAAAACTGTATATTGCTGCCTATCAGCTAAATGGAAATCTAATCCTAGGTATATAAGTGCTATAGGAACTTAATATTTGGCCCTTTTAGCTGTTGGAAACGTATGGTTTCTATTAATGGAATCACTAATATTTGCTTTACCCATCAGTTTTGTACATTGTGTATAGATCTATATCTAATCTATATAATCTGTATCTATCTATATCATCTATCTATATCTAATCTACATCTATCTATGTCATCTATATCTATCTATCTATCTATCTATCTATCTATCTATCTATCTATCTATCTATCTATCTCTATTTATCTAGGAACAGTATATGCATACACATTTTCAGGGAATTATACTGTAATTGACAACAATAAAATGATGATGACATTTAACTTTATCAAGAGCAGGATGAGAGTCTACTTTGTGGGCTCAGTCTAACATTTACTCTGCATGAATTACACACTTACTTTTAATAATTCATTTATTCATGAACAACCCGTAGATAAGCCCCTTATCCTGTGTTTCAATTAAAATAAATAAGTGACCATATAATGTGCATCCTAGAAAACAGAAGACAAATTAAAATTCTTCCGAAAGAAACTTTGAAGGGCAACGGAGATTGCAAACTTGTACTATTGTGTTTAGAGGATGTACTTGCACAAGACCTCTGAAACTGCATACTTTCAGAAATGGATTTAGTAGACTCTTTCATTGTTCCAATCTATTAGTGGGCTGACATGGCAAAATGGTATCTCCTTTATTATTTGTGTTCAACTTGGCCAGAATCCCATCGTGCAATTACACAGGGAGAGAAAGCATTCCCTTCTCATTCCCTTCTGATGTTGTGCCTCCTCCAAATATTAGTTCTGGATGTGTGTGGTTTAAGCAGTCTAGACAGGTAGGCAAGATGATTGACTGGGTGAATCTAAATTAGAAGGAGAAGATATGAAAATAATAGGTGGGGTCAGAGAAACGGACAGAATGTTATAGTGGATAGAGGTGGCTGTATATAAAGATACTATATGTCTATAAAGTCCTTTCTGATAATGACTACAATGAGCTGCACCAAACCAATCTCATAAAAATTCTTTCTACCTGCATCTCTGCCAGAAATATACACTTTCTTTTAGACTTTGAGAGACAATATAAAAAGATGGCAATTTCAGCAATAGAAATTGAGGTCAGATTGCAAAACTTGAAACCATGTTTTTCTTGGTTTCTAGCTCCAGCATATTTTTATAACCAAATAAATCAATAAATAAATATTAAAATTTCACTTACTGTGGTATTTATTCTTTTCATGAAGATCTATAAAAGGAGTTGACTATTGCAACTGCTTTACTCCTTGGGAAATATCAACTTATAAGCATTGTTTATCAATGTTTGCCTTCTACTAAGTTAGAAAGGGTCCAGTGTAATGTTTCAGGCTGTTTTGAATATGTGGAATGCAGAGACCTACAGAAAGGTTTGTGCTGCGTGACAAAAATCACATCTTTTTTTTCCTTATAAACTCCATAAAAATAAACCCACTGTCCTCCCATTCAAAAAAAAGGGCAGCAAAGCAAAAGAGGTGTGGAAATTCCTATTTTAAGTGTTCTATCAGAACAAAAGCCTGTGGTAGAGGGAATGTCAAAATAACTTACCTGGCCACAGCATTAGGTTGTATTCTGCATCTGACTTGTAAACAAGTTATAATATTTGGGGCAGTTCTGTCACAGCTGGCAACAGTCAAAGAATGTGGCATGGTGAGAGAGACAATCATGAATGCTCAGGATGGAGTTCCCAGTCAGCTACATCTTTGAATGATCTGGTACCCCAGCACAAAGCTCCACACACAAAGCCTGTCTGAGAGCCATTCAGAGCTTCTGAGATCTCAGGTGGCCTCAAGACAATTCAGGCTTCATGAAGTAAAGTCTGTTTATTTTTAAATGAAGAAAAGTTTAAGTCGGAGAAGGGAATTAATTTGTTAATTTTGCCATCCACTGAATCATGCAGCCACTTCATTATAGCCAAGATGTTTTCCCTACTCTGATTTCTTTGTGTATTACATTTTTTACTATAAAATATTTTCTTTATACCCACTCACAGATACAAAAGATGTTTCTGTGAATAAAACCTCTTATCTCTTCTAAAAGCCTTACTGCTCTCTTTCAGCATTAGACACTGTAATCTATTTTTCTACTTCACAGTGGGTTGATATACAAATGGAATTATAAACAACATTAGAATGTAGATGTGCGCCGAAAAATTACCCTTTGTTTCCCGAATCAATTGTTGTCTTAACATACAGTCTTAGGCAACTCATTTAACTTCATCAGGCTCCAAATTCAGCAGAGATATGTAGACAATACTACATATCTTAAATTGATATGCAATACGGTTATATCACATCTCCTCTCCTAATTTTCTAAATTAAAAAAAAATCCCTCTCACCCAAAATATTGCACTTTATGACATTCAAACTGTCCATGAAAATTCCAGATGCAAGACCTTCTGAAGCTCTTATTTAAACTTTAGTCACACTGTCTTTGCTCAATACCTTTTTGTTTGGTGTATGTTGCACTAAATGGTGTATTATTTTACAAATAAGTTGCATTGCCTAGCATAATAAAAACATTCATCCCAAATTTTCACATATGATTATTTGTACTCATAAGCCTGGCTAGATCTTAAGTGGGTGAAGAGAGAACCTGCACTCCTCATTACAATTTCATGAAACAAGTTTTGAAATGGCTACCTGAGGATATGATTTATCTTTTTTATTTCCAAGACCTAGTAATATTGAAGGTGTGCAGGATTTCATACAATAAAAAACTCTGTGGCTTGGAAAAGACCTTTAAGATCTTCACGTACAACCATTGACCTAACACCACCAAATTTACCACTAAGCCATGTCCCTAAGTGCCACACTTACATACCTTTAAAATACCTTCAGGGAGGGTGACTCAACCACTTCCCTGTCTGTTCCATAGCTTAAGAGGTCATATAAGAGCTTGGTAAAACCAGACAAATTATAGGTAGCATTCTATCTGTGAGTATGTCTTTAGAGAATACACCTTCTACAGACCTTCTTTTTCTTGTAATTAAGTTTAAAAAATAGAGAAAATCTATAAAAGCAGTGTACTTTTCTTGAAATGGAGTAATAGAGAGTCCTCCATGAGGTTATTCTGCTTCTTAAGGATTGAGACACATATAGTATTTAAGCAGAATAAAATTATATGCACATATGGTTAAGTGAATTTATCTAGCCATAATAGTGTAGTCTTATTTTGTAAAAGTAAATGTGCACATTAAGAGCAGAATGATGTCTCCTTTAGTGCAAGGGAAGTATTCCAAAAGGGATTGTATTCCCCATTTAAGGCTGCTGCACAGGAGGCAGCCAACACTGTAAATCCAATAATGATATTGAAATTACTCACACAACCCTACTGGCAAGTGATCCAGAAGGTTTTATTACTTATGTTGATTGTGTTCATGCCTTTTATATCCTTCTGTTGGTAAGTCACCATTTAAAGCAGAATTTTCTCAAAATTATGACTTTCATGTGTGCATTATGTAATATCTAAGCTTTAATCTCAAACTTCCAAATTCTCCTTTGTCAACAATAAAACAGTAAAAAATATCAGAACTTTATTTAGCAGGAAAAAAAAGTGCTTTTTTTTTTTACAGAAAATACCCCAAATGACAGAGCAGGATAACACAATTTGCAAGAGTAAGAAGTAACAGTTCATTCTTCTGCTCTATATATGTACCAGATCTGATCATCACTGGATCTCCACTAATCTAAAGTTGATGAAGATACAGCCTGATTTTCTTGATATTACACTATATTAAATGTATTATGCATTAGCTATTACTTTAGAAGATAAATTTAAAATAGGAAACATATATTGCATTTGTAGATGAAACATTATTCAAAAGAAATGTAGGAGTCTAATGTATTCTTAATTAATGTCATATGCATGCTGATTTTGAATGGTTGCCCATTCCCTCATTGTACTGCTAATATATACTATTTCTCCCTGTCATTACATGGCAGAATGGTTGTATTTTTTTCCCCTGAGATTTTACCGGCTTTATTTATTCTTAACTACGCTGGAGCATTAGAACTCAAAAATATACAAAAGAAACATAAACTAAAACCTGCTACTTTAAATATTCAGTTTATACAGTCATACAAGTGTGATCATTATGCCACAATTATGCTTCATTATACAGTCAGTTTAAAGGAAGCCTTAAAATTTATAAAAGCCCTAATAGGGGTACAAATCTAGACATTTGCTGTATGTAATTATTTTCTCTGGAAAAAATTATTTATGAAATGTAAAGGTAATGATAGTAGAAACGCAGGGGTTTTTGCATGTCATGTTGTTAGACTAATTTTATTTCAGTTGCTAACTGTGCTAATCTAAAATTTTTAAATAAAATTCTAATATAATCATGTCATTTCCACAATTCTTATCTAACTCAGCTCTCATTATAAACTTTCATAGAAGAGATGAGTAGATTTTCTTGTCACCTTGGTAAACCCTTTGTAGAAGTAATGTATACTGTTAACTGATTTAAAAAGTAACCTTGAGCAATTATGGAAAGGCACAGGATGTATTTAGTACATAAAAGAAGCTAGTTTTCAGAAGAGGAAATTTCTTCATGGAACTGTTTGCAACTGTGATGTTTACACTTCCCTTTATTCTCATTTATTTGCATTGCTGTCAGTGGACTTTTTTCCACTGACACTCTTCACGTAATTCATGGAGATGCTGCAGAGCTTATGCTTAAGACTTGAAAAAATAAAGTCCTGAATAATGGTGTATATATTTTATATCTGTTATAAAACTCTAAACTCACAAATGGATCCAATAACCTCTGCTGGACAGCTTTGGTGAATGTCCAGTACATTTTAATGCTATATTAAAAATCTCATGTCAGAGTTCTTCAGTTATTTTTCTCTTATATTTCTCATTTGGATTAAATTGGAATAATATATTTTCATCCCATTTTCACATGATCCTGCCTACTTCAGAGCTGAGAACAAGATCTATTTTCTTAAACCTTTTGATAATGTTTTCTGAACATCTTTTGGAAAGTATTTACAGCTACTGTCTTTGAAACACATTCCACAGCTGCCAGCTCTTATATATGATAAATGGATATTGCAATGTTAAGCACTTACATAAAAGCTCTAAACCTATGGACCAATGTACCCTGCTTTCCTTAAAAGCAGCAGTACTAGGTTTCCTAGTCTAGAATCTCTAGCTTATGATTGCTGTAGTTTCAGGGTGAGGGAAGCTGAAATTTTTAATGTGACCAGAAAACCATTAAGCTATTATAGGTTATTATAAAACACGAAGTTATTGTAAACATGTCAATGATCACAGGTATATAGTAACTACTGGTGAGAAGAAATTAGAAGAAAAATAGAAGAGTGGAATAGAAAAATGACTTGAAGTAAAAATCAGCATATTTCAGCTAAATCTTAAAACAATAAAACATAAAACAATTGGTGGCTTGCCTAGCTGTATGAGAAAATTAAGTTTCTTTTAAATATTTACCAAGATTAGTTGAATCAAAAGGTAAACCCTGCCATCACCATGTGTTCGGTTTCATTACTTGGCTTTTGTTTGCTTGTTTGTTTTATGGAAGTCAAAGAACTCCATCCGCACATCAGGGCCTAATTTTGATTATATTGTCCATTTATAGAGAAAAATATATATGAAAAATATAGAAAATATTATTATTTTTCTCTCCTTTCTCTCAAAAGCTCCTGACCTGACAGGTTTGATTAACAGATATGTTTGTGCCTGTCTCCATTGCTGTGAATATAAGACTTTTTCCAGTATAATAGGAAACCTGGATGGTTTATCTGGATAGCAATTGAATTTGTTTTTCTTGTCAGTTCTACCCCAGTGTGCAGAGGAAACATACCTATTCAAATTAACTGAGAAAAGTCATGTAAAAGGCATTTTTGATGATTAGTCATACTGGAAAATGGTATGCATAGACACATCATGAGTCTTTTGGAGACAGATTTATTTTTCATTTTCATTGGGTTTTAAGATACAGAATCATTACTTGGACTGTAAGATCTCAGAATTTTCTGTGCATGTACAGTACTTCTCAGATAAGAATGTGATTGTGACTTGGATCATATTATTCCAGATCATATCAGACTGAATTGTTTGGACAGAGGAAAGTGAACAATTTAAAGCAACTAAGATTTCTTTCCCAATTTTGGTTGCAACCAAAAATTTGAAAAAATAAAATTCAGTCTATCTCCAAAGAATTATTATCAAGTGTATTCTGAAATTTGAAAAATGGAGACAAAAATCAAGATGTATTTTTCTTAAATGAGTCTAAGAATATCTTTTTTTTAAGACACTTATTAATAAAATTTTAATTTTTAAAAAGGTATTTTAAAACAGGGAATTAAAAAAGACAACTTTGAAATTAAAGATACATAGTATTATAGAAATATACATTAATATAAAAATGTTTTCCTAGGTTCTGGACAGATGAATAAAAGAGACATTAACCTTGAAGAAGACACAAGAATTATCCATCTATAATTGAATGGAAAAGGATTTTCTAAATCCATGACATTTCTACATTAAAAAGAAAACAAAGAGAGACATTATCCGCTTGACTGAAATAAAAGAGAAAAATAAATCCATATATAAAACTGTAAATAATATAATGACAGGGCCACATAATAGATATAAGTCCCTGGCCAAATATTTTATTTTTATTTCATCCCCAAAACAAATAGTTTAATTAACCAAGGGCATAGATCGCTTAATTAGGGTTTTTTGAGTGGTTCATTCTATTTGTGAGGCATTATATACAGAACCATTAGATAACAAGTAAAGATTTGCTGACATTGGAATATTTCTGAAAAAGATTCTAACGGATAAATCTGTTTTGACAAAATATTCTCATTGAAAAATTCCTGATTTTTGCCAGTTGATTCCGGTTAGCATCATGTGATGAGACATGAAGCCATGAGGCATTTCTTCTGAGAGCAGTAGAAGTTACACAACAGGTCCCATAGGGCTGAAGGTATGAGAGACTTGAGTAGCCCTTCACTGTAGGAACTCCCCAGGCTGTTTGGGACCTGAACCAGTTTGGGATGAATCTCTTTCCTTTTGATACTACTACCCACTATGGTAGCTTAATGTATCCCATGCTAAATCAGCTTGTGTCAGCTTGTATGGAGGATGACTAGACTGCCAGTGCCCAGATGCTAGAGGCCAAAAGCCACCATGGCTTTTATCCCCTTAGATTCCTGAGAAGTAGAATGATCCATTTCTTTGGGGGCAGTAGGAGGAGATGCCAGTATAAAAGGAGGATATGATCCATAATCAAATCATGTTGATATAAATGATACAGTTCCTCCGTTCTGATTTGGGCTAAACCTGGATATTGAAAAATCCAACTGCCACAGCAATATCAATTGCCATTTACCATACTCCGTTAATTTCAGGACTACACACCATATGGAAAGCAAAGAGTTTAGAAGGTGGAGGGAATTAGTAAACTGCAACTAAGCCTGGGGATTTAATAAATTCATAAAAGATGCATAATGGCAAATTTTGGACAGAAAGAGTCAGCACATTACCCAAACAAAGAAAATATCTGCACAGGTCTAAAAAAGTTTTATCAGGAAAGAGAAAATCAGAGGAAAATAAAGCAGAATAGGCAGAAAAATAATGGACTTTTTTTTTTTAATAATATTTCAATTTATTTAAAAATTGAAATACAAATAATCTCTAAAAATAAAACTTTTTATTAAGGGTTCAGTTCAAAGAAGACTTTTTACACAACAGTATCTCTGTTGTCAATGTATTTAGCCTGTATAATATGAATGATATACCTCTGCTGGTAGTTATTATATCAGCACTGTGTGACTCAGATATCATCAGGATTTGCACGGGTGCTTTGATTTGCCTGCTGACTAAAGACAGGAGCAAAAGCCTTCTCCAGGGAAGCTGTTTCTGCAACAATGTGATTGCCTTTCTATTAGTTAAATATTTGAACTTAGTACAAATTACTTGGGAAAATCTTGTATTCATTTAGTAGATAAAATTAAAAGAAAATAATTTTTAAGACTAGCATAGAAGTATTTTAGAATGAATTTTTATTAAATTCAACCTCTTTCATTTTAAATTGTCATGAGATGGAGATTTTGCTTTAACATTTTTTCACAGTAATCTAGTATTTAACAAGATGTAAACAAAGGTAACTCTCTTAGAAGTATTCTCCAAATAGAAGTATACGATAGGAAAATATTTCATTTAAAAATAAAATATTTCCTGTTTGTTCTTCTTCCTTTCTAATCTAACGTCAACAAATCCTTCAATGCTTATATGCCTTTGGGAATTATCTGTGGCTCTTACAGATTTTTTCACTGGACTTTAGGGAAAAAATGACTTGCAAGATTAGCAGGACTGGAAAAATGAACATCTGTTGGAAAAATGAACAGCTGCCTGTCTGAATTGCATGATGAGTAATCTGTTACTAAGCATTTTCCTCACAAGTAGATTTCACTGCAATTAATATATTTAGTGTTCTTTACTGACTTAAGTATTTCAACTAGAATTAAAAAAACCTCACAACCCCTCCACAAACCCACACCATCCCCACAAACAAAAAAGAAACCCCAGGGAAGTAATTTTCACTGAGTTCTGTATTGCAATCTTTCATTGTAAAAATCAAATGTATCTTTTTTTCACTGCTCATTTAGCATTATTGATAGTCAGCTTATTTTCAAAAGTTTCATTTATTCTTCATCCCATTAATGCTGACAGCAAATAGGTTTGCTTATTTTATGTATGTTTTTCAAACTTCCAGTGCAAGAGAGGATGTTCTTCTCCTTCAGGCTAACAAAATAATGAATGACATTTGAGTGAGACAAAGATTTGTCTTTAGGTGAACTCTGGAGCTACATGTCAACCTCTGAATTCCCAGAGGAAGAAAAGTTATTCTTTCATCATTTTTCTGTAGCCTCTGGTGAAGAGGACATCTTGATGTGAACAGGAAGATGTTGCAGAATTATTACCTAGTTTTTAAGTTAGAACAGCTTGAAGTTAAGACCAGCAAAAAACCTCATATGCGCATGAAATTTTTGGCAGTTTCTTACTGCTAGTTACTCCAAAATTTCAAGAAGATATGGTGGCCTATTCCTTGCTGCATCTGAATATTGGGCATACTCATAATTGTGAAAGAAGGACAGGATGGCCAATGACATTTACTATATGAAAGATAAATCTGTGCACCCGTATTTTATGCCGAAGGGATGGCTTGAACAGCACGTTGGACTTAAAATGCTGCTTTGAAGAAAGATGAAAACTTTTACAAGGAGATGTTTTGCTGTCAACACCAGGCTTGACTGCCAGCCAACACAAGAACATCTGGTGTTATTTCTGACATTGTAGGCAATCATATCTAGTCTCCAGTCACCAACTCAGACTAGATCTGTATTAGAGTCTGTCTTTTACTTGCTGGGTCCAGAAAAATGGTTTGCACATTGTGCGGCATTTGAAATGTCCCAATGGTCCTTTTATGATCAGATAACAGACTCATGTCCATGATAATGAAATTAGCACTTAGAGATGTGTGCTTATTGGACTGGTTTTAGTTTCCATTAACAGGGTAAAAAGCCAAAGATCACATAAAGAAAATTAACTATATGCTCTTGAAATCAAATTTGCTGGGATTTTTCTCCTAGAGAACATATTACAACTGATTTCTTTTTCAGTGAAGCTAAAGTTGTATACAATGCTTATCCATGCAGGTAGTCCCCTGCTTTGCTATGTTTTGGTATTTATAACATCTATTTCACCCTTTATTGAAAATGCTCTTTAATAATTGGATGATATATTATCCAAATCATTTGGTATTATTTTCACAATAAATTTTCATTTTAACAGTGATAGAACATGGATTTCCATATTTTTATGTGCAACTTCAAACAAACAAACAAAAAGCCCAAACCCACAAAAACCCCCTAAGAAACATCAATAACAAAAGTCCCAAGGTGTGGTTGTCAGAGCATTCAAGCAAAGCAACTCTAGATTTGATTTAGTGATTGAGTCTTATTGAGATAAAAGGAAATGTATATCAACAAACACATTTCATGAGTAGCTATACTGATGGAACACCCTTATGGTGCCACTACTTGTATTACTCTTCTTTTTCTTCACATTTTTATGCATTCTTTCTAGTACATCTCCTTTTCCTAGAGTATTACTGATTTTACTTTCACTCCTCAATTTCTTTTCAAGATTCCTTTAAATTCGCAGATTCCTTTCTCATAGGAATGTGCATAAAAATACTGTACTTACATTAACGTGAAAATTCTGTCATTTTCTCAGACTTAGTGACAAAATATTGATTCTGTGTTGTATATAAAGAATAGAGAAGAATGTGTGGGACATTGAACATTTCTGTTGAGATCTTGCTCGGTTGAGAGATCAACATGATCACCTAATATACTAAAATTTACCACAAATACTAAAGGAAAACAACAAAATGCTGCAGCAGAAAATAGAGAATAGCTGACTGTAAATGATGCTATTTCTGTGTAGAGATAAATGCTTCCATTTTGTAGAGAAGGAATTGGCTTGGCCACCTCTAAATGCCCATATACAGAGAGATTTTGAATATTGTGAGAAACTTTTGGTAATATTCTGGTTTCTCTTATAAAGAGAAATGAAGATGGTTCTTCAACTCTAAATCTACATGGAAAGATGGGAAGGAAAAAGAAAAGGTGAAGGAAGCAAGAAGGCACAGTTTGGAAATAAATCTAAAATGTGTAAAAAGTTCTAGAGAATTAGACCACACTTAATAATTCTCTCACTCTATTTCCGTGAAGACTGAGCCTTTATCTTTATTTAGACTCAAAAATTTTCAAGATGATTGACTGCTTTAGGAATATTGAGACAATTGTTCCCAGCTTTCCTTTTGTTGAAAATATAGTAGATCAAATGACACTGAAAAGCATTTTAAGGGAATTTTCAGACATTCTCATTAATAATTGCAATATTTGTAATACTTAACTACCTGTCTGAAGGGTGGAAGAGTTCACTTCTCAATCAAGACTATAAAATTTCTAAAGCATCTATTTTGTTTTATGCTTAATTCTGTGGGTGTTCTTGGCTTGTTTATTTTTATTGAGTCTTTTGGTAAAAACGAGCTGAACATAAACCCAGGCACAATTTTTTAAGAATAAGGTCTCTTTGTTTCTAGAATTTCAACAAAATGAAATTTGATACCTTTAGTAATTTTAGTGAATAGATTTTATGTATTTGTCTCTAAAATGTATGCAAAATGTTATATTTTTTGTTCACGATCAACCTTGTTACATATTAAACAAAAAATTCTTACAGTACTCTATTTTGACAGAGGTAAACGAAGTATTAAAATAGTATTTTTTTTTCCATATTTCTCTTTTATTCAGTGTGTAGTGAATGACAGCTTCTTCTGTGTTGTGCATAGCATTGCCTAAGCTATTTATATATTTCTGACCTCAAGCAGAAATTGTCATTTGCAGCTGTTTTTTCATGCAAACTTACACTGCATAATTAACAGTTTCACCTCTCATTAATCATCAAAATGCTATATTATTGAGAACCGTGTGCTTCAACTTTGTCCTCTGTTTATTTGCATTTACTAATCTTGGTGGGAATATACAAATCTTCATTCTCAACAAATTATGAACATAACCTGGTGAAATAATATTGACCAAAAAAAGAGTCACCTTCTTGAAACTGTTCCAATGATTTAGTAATGCTGAAAATATTAAAGTAATGTTTCCTAAGGCAAAGTTTAGCATTTATTTTCCTAGTGAAGAAAGTGGGTGCCCTATGAGCAGGATATAAAAATGCATTCTGTCCAAAATATGAATGTCAGATTGTAAGGCCCTGAGGCTGTCCAGCAACCTGTGTAACTCAGTGGAAGAATTAACATCTGTTTCTAGTATTACTGATAAAGCTGAAGAAAGTAAACCAAATTTATTTTGGGAGCACCCATATAGAAAACCTTTGCATTGTTTATGCCTATTGTGAATATTTTTTTTCATCACTATAACTTGAATAAAGTACATTATAATACGGAGGAATCACTGGTATGAAGATATTTCCAAATTACAAGTGTATCAGTAATGCCTCATCAAATGTTAACTCCTAAATTGTTACTGTGTGTTTTAGAATATACTCAAATATTAAAAGTTAAGGTACAATATTCAATCTTTAGTCTCAAAGAGATTATTTAATCTTTCTCCACTGTTCTTGAGTTATTGAGAACTTTTGTAGAGTTTTTTTTGAAGTACTAATGTGGTCATTTTTCTCATTATTGAACAGTATGTTTTCAGGTTGAGCTTTAAAAAAAATCACTTTCTTCAGTATTAATTGTACAAAATTTACATGTTGTGTGACCAACTATTTTAATATAAAACAAAATCTTCTTTCTCCTTTCCAAAACCTCATCTTTTGTAATGAAAGAACAAAGTACAAGATTGTGCAGAATTAGAAACTCTGTTTTTCCTTAATCATAGGAAAAGCTAGGAATACCTGCAGAAATTATATTTATTGACAATAAGCAGTGGATATTGCTCTATTTTAAAATACAGCTAAGCATATTCAACTAATAGGAACATTGTTTTGAAGTAGTTCCACAACAATGACAGTAGCAAATATGGACTTCTATTAAAACTTGCATACTTTTAAATTACTGCCAGGAAGAGATTAAATGAGGTTTATCAGAAAACAAATCCAAGAAAGATTGATGATAAACCTCAAAAATTTCAGCAGTTTAATGTCTTGTCTGAGAAACTTGCTCTGAATTTTTAAAACTGTGTTAATTAGTCTTCAAATTTTAACATTTAGGGAATAAAATATATTAATTAGGACAGCATTAAAGCCTGGTAGCAAGGTAATTGTGCAGAAAACTATCAGACTCCAAAAGAATGTAGTTGTGTAAACACAGGATAGCAAGCTGAAACCAACACTGTTTTTCAAATCTTGAACTGGAGTTCAGCATGGTTATTTTTTAAACATATTGACAGTATGCAAGGGCTGTTTCTTATGACACGTTGTTATGGGTACATAACCATGTTTGTGTTCTGGTTTTGTCATACTTTGCCTGTGGACAGCCAGTAGGCAAATTCAATGTCTTTACATGCTAGCTAATACTGTCCCCTGTCCTTACTATCTCTTTTGGAGTTCTCAGATAGGAAGAAGTAGCTCAAATCTTTCTCCTTACAAAGTCTAGACATGCCTATTCCTTATGGAGTATACTCATACTGCTAGTACTACTTACAGCAGATTGAATGGACATTTTACATGACACCACTATTTTGGTGGAAACATCACCTCTGTGTAATCTTATTATGAATCTATGAAATTACTACTTCTCTCCTGAAAGCGTTAGTGCATTTCCTGAGTGCCTGAGTTCAGAGACAATGAGGAATTCTTACTAAGAATAGCTGATTTTTTTAATGTAGGTGAATGGGTGATAAACACAGACTCATAGTTCTATTTATCCAAAAATATGCAATCATTGTATTTTCACTATCACTAGGGAAATTTTTAACCTTTTGCTTGCTTTTGTTTGCTTTTTTTTCTGTTCTTCGGATGCTTCCTTGTAGCGATACATCATAAATCACTAACAGAAATTTAAAAGGAATTTGATTGAGAACTGAAGAAAAAAGAATCCACATTAAATAGAGACAATCATCACTACATCAGACTTCTGATGACTCACCTCAACTTTTAGTCCTCACACTTAATAAGAATTGACACACCCATAAGGATTTCCATTACTGTAATTTCAAATACTTCTGATATCTCACAGAATATTTTTCAATGCATCCACAACAGTTCCAGAATTAGTGATAGATGAATTTATAGTATATTTACAATGAAATAAATTAATCTTCATTAAGAAGGAAATAGGTATACAGATGCAAAATATTCTTTAAAAAAGGATGATATTTTAGTGATGTAATCCCCAACACATTCAGAAACAAATGTCTTATTTCAGTGTGGAGGGAAGGAGCAGAAGTAAAGTTTTTGATAGATCCATTAAAAAAAACCAAAAAAAACAAACTATATCAAAATTAACTCATGGTATGCAAGAAAAGAGTTTCCCAAAATAATTCAATTAATCTTGAATGAATTAAAACATTTTTCCCCAAAATTATTTCCCAAGGCAATCTAAATTTGCCTTGGAAGTCCTTTTGCGCATACTGGAAGAAAGTCTAAGATGTATATATTAAGTTCCTGAAATACTTGAGAGATCTTTGAGAGATTTCAAAATAAGTTATCAAAGTTTCCATAGCAGTACTTAGCAATCGTACATTTATTGGAAAGAGAAAATGAAATCACTGATTCTTAACAATAAATACAATTTTTAGTATGTCAAGCATGATCATTACATTTTCCAAAATATGCAGGGTGACCAGAGATATTTTATTTCCAGCAAATCCCTTGCAAAGCTGGGCAGGTGAGATTAATGAAGCATCCGTTGGGACAGGAGCTGAGTGTCATAGCTACAATTGGTTTTTCCCATTTTATGGAAGGTACATAGCTACAGACAATTGTTTGTTTGAGCTCACATATAAGTACTGGTGTCCAGAAAAGATATATTAAGACATAAAAGCCTTCCTCTCCTCCCCACTTCCAAACAGCCCCCCACCCCTCTTGCACCCTGTAGTTGTATGTCTCACTTTTGATTTAACAGATCTCTAGAGAAGAAGCCCTTTCATCTTTGTCAGGACCTTTTTCAGGCCTGACAGCAAAGCTGTAAAGTCTAGGCAAAAGGGAAAAGAATTACACATAAAATATTTCTGTAAGTACTCTGAAAGTATATTTAATTCAGAACCATCATTCTCAATCCAAGTATGAGGTTTCTATATTTTTTCAATATTTAAATATATTCACTAAGTGATAGTGCAAACTCACTTGAATACATGAATTCATTAAATATTGTGGAACATTTATGAGTTTGCTTTGCTCCAATATAGATTTTGTGCTAAGAAATCCACCAAAGACAATGCATGCTTCTGCTTAATTTTTTTTCAGTACCTTTCATTTCTGCTTAAATGCCATGACTATGTTTATTTCATGGTGTTTGTTTGTTTGTTTGTGGGTGGTTTTTTTTTTTTAATAAAATCTGTGTCACTAGATTTTTTTTCCTGTTACTGTCATTTTGTCTTATTAAAGAAAAAAAATCTGGTATACAGATTTCAGATATTTAAAATGTATTTTTCATATATAAAGATTTCAGATATTTTAAAATGCATTTTCCTCTTGCTTCTTTTGTTCTTCCAGTATCCAATCAAATGCAGATCTTATCTTTCACTGTTTACCCTTTGTTGAAACCACTTCTGCATTTTCCTTATATCTCTCTAATGGAGAGGTGACCTGTATGGGGACAAGTCAGGGAAAAGGTCTGAGGATAGATCTCTGCTACTCTCTAAGGACAAGAGCAGTTCCTTGCCATGGGTAGGAGACAGAATCCATCATTTTCCTTCAGTACGGAATTGACTACAGCCCTCAGAAAAATAGCTTTATTCTGGCTGTCGATTTGTCTGTTGCATTGTTTTCCCACGAGATTTTTTTTCTTTGCTTTCCTTTAGATATTTAGATAACTTCTCCCATAAAGCAGTCCTAATGAATGCAACATTTTTTTCCCCAGGGAAAAAAATTATTGACCAAAAGTTTGATTTCTAAATTTAAAATCTATCCCTTGAAGTATTTTTTCACTGATCCTGCTAGAAAGCATATTTTTATTATTGAACAGAGAGCATAGTAGAAAATAAAATTAGGGCACTGAAGTGAAATACATATATGAGAAACAATTCAGAAATTTTTTTTAATATTTTTAGATTTCCATGCATGACAAAGGTCTGAATATTTTTGATTATCAAATTTAGATGTGTTAAATTGTATAATTGAAATTTGAATAATCATAAATAGATTACTCTTGCCAAATAACACTTCTTCTATTAGAAAGAAGGATGTGAATATTTACATTATTTTCCAAGTAATCTTTTGCCATCCTACAAGGGAATTGTATACCTACTGAAGCAATGAGAAGAACAAAGAAGAGAGCTAAAATGTTCTTCACCATCCATATTTAACTCAATCCTTCACACTCATATATACACTTTTTTGCACAGGCTTTCTTAGGTTGAAATATTTATTACATTAATATTTCACTAATACTTTAGATAACTTAATTTTAATAACAATTGAGAAGCAGAATACTGCATGAATTACCCTTCCAAAATTCAGTTTTGACGTATACTTTTCAATTTACTTTTTTAATCTTAAATTTTGCTTTATCCCTCCCT
>VXBI01002508.1:55460-130977 GCA_013397375.1 Toxostoma redivivum
TAAATTTTGCTTACCCCCCCCCCCTTTTTTAAAGGATTATTGTAGCAGTATATGTTTTCTCACAATATTCCTGAGGCAAATATAATGCTGTCTGTGAGTTTATATTAAGGCTATGTTGTAACAGACTATCTGAGTTTTCTAGATATCATTTTCCCATAGCCACCTCTGAATATACATATGTAAAATATATTTTTATGTAGTTCCCCAAGTCAAGTTTCCAGGCTTTCATTTTTCATTGAACATGTAACAGTTATGGATTTCTTCTGTGGAACAACTGGTTTCACACTCTGAAAAACAAAAATGAAATGAAAGAGTGAAACTATTTTAAATATGAAATTCCATTTATTTCTTCACTATGTCGAATATCTTTATAATCTGTGCTGTATAACTTACTAAGTAAGTTCTGTTCAATCTAAAGTACTTCTCTGTCCTCTTAAGATCTATCAGGGAGAAGTGTGGAATTTGAGTAATATGAAAATAAAATGCTGCTTGGAAGCTATTATTTTTTCTTTGCTTTTACTTGTTCCTTCAATTAATATAAGCTTGAGCTAATGGCATTGGGAAAATTATGAGTTTTCTAGTAGATATATATCTGCCAGCTTTAGAAATCTAAAGAAACTCATTTGAGAGAATCCATAAAGATTCTAAAATATAGAATGGTAAAGGATAACAAGAAATAGACTCCGTGAAAGAAGAGTATGTTGAATATTGGGATACTTTCCTGTTTTTGCAGATATGCTTGTTGCCATGGAGAAAGAGAGTGAATGATCAAAAATAATTTTAAAAAGACTTTTGAATTTAAAGAATAGGTATACTTGATATCAAGAAGCCAGATCTCTTTGGATTCCAAAAGGCAGAGAGCCAGTGAATTAAAACACTGGGAGTACGTCTATAATCTTCCAACAGCAAAAGCAAATTCACTCAGCACTCTAAAAATGTGCGTTTTTAAAGAATTGTGTAAATGTCTTACTTTAAGGATGTGCCATCTTCTTCTCTCAGATGTCACAGACTTCTGTGAACAGCAGTTTTTGAGCTAAAGACCTCTAATTTTCCCCAGTACTTGGCACTCAGAACTTAACTTGGTTTCTTAACACGCTAATGAATTTTTAGGAAAACAAGATTAGGGATTCCATATTACTCCCAGATTAAATGAATTCCTAAAGCAACTGCTGTTTTTCAAATAAGAACTGTCAGATCTGGCTACTTCCTTTGATAGTGTCTCAACATCTGCAGATGGGCCCCTTTGCCTTCTGTTTAATAAAAAGAAAATAAAATCAAACTTTAATGAATTACTTAGCTCT
Source organism: Toxostoma redivivum (assembly GCA_013397375.1). NCBI lineage: Eukaryota > Metazoa > Chordata > Aves > Passeriformes > Mimidae > Toxostoma > Toxostoma redivivum. The sequence continues at coordinate 56,762 of VXBI01002508.1, forward strand.
AATGTGAATTTGTAAACAGAAATTAGAGCTGCAAAGCTGTTGTAACATAGGTGGCTCCATAATAGGAGCATGTGCTAAGGCTGGTATGTGACTACAGGGCAGGAAAGGATGTTTTGGAAGCATGTAGAAAATACATCCAAGGTTTCTAGCTTTGAGCTCTGAATGTAGCAACTTTGAAATATAATTCAAATCAGAAAAATTAGATCTTAGTTTAACATTACAAAGCTCTGAGCAGCTTTGAACAACTCTCAATCTATTTTATTTTTTCCTTTGTATTTTAGGCAAACCTCAGCTTCCAAGTACAGAATTGTTACTAAATGGAAAAAAAAAATAAAAACAACTTATCTATGTTTCAAGGTACACTTCAAAAAAAATTTGCAAGAATCTACTATATCAAAAACAGTAAAAAAATTATTTACAAGAGACTGTACATTATTCACCTCTAGCAGTGAAATTCTGTAAGTCAACGCATTTCTATTTCATTATCTTCCACAGGCTACGAAATTTTTTGTTCTCATATATTTCTCCCTTTTATCAGTGGACAGTTTTAGAGGTGGAAGAATACAAAACAAGAGCCCCTACAAAAGGTTCTGGACCTGTCTTTAGAAGTATCTTTTTTCTTTAAGATAAGATAATAAGATTAATTATACTGATTTGATGGGATATTGAGGATTAGTTTAGATTTCCAAATAAGCTTAAAATTGTGGAGACCTTAAAAGGCACTCCCAGTTAGAAAGACAGGAGAAGCCTCTCAGCTATCTCCTTTTGATAATAACTCCTGCCCTATCAGGTCAAGACAACCCTTGTTCTGTTCCTTAGGACAGCCCCCTGCCCTCTCCCTGTCTGTCAGCTTTTGGTCACTCCCACCCTGGTTCCCTGTTGGCCTCTATGCCCTAACCCCACCCTTGTAAAACCCCCAAGTACTTAACCTAAAGCCCTAGAACATTGCCCTTGCCTTTGCCTCTAAAGTCCAAGACTGTGCACACACGTGTCTGAAATAAACATCTCTGAGAAACCCTCGCAAAGGCCATTTCTGTTTCTTTACCTGCTTCACCTCAACAAAAATCCTGACCACAACATAAAATACTTAGGAAACCATTTCTTTTGAAATTTTTGTGGCATTTTCTAGCTTTTATCAGTCTTGAAGTTTTTTTACATGCTCAAACCAATAATTTTATTTTTTTCTTAAATTTTAAAATTTTGGTCTCAGAAAAACAGTTATGATCATATAGTCTGACTTCCTGCACAATATGGGCTATAAAATTTCATTCATTTATTTCATATCTTTCCATGTATTATTTTGATGGCCATTTAAAACTGCTCATGCTACAGGTAGATTTAATAGCCTTGTTGGGTGTTCTCATGCCTCTTTTAAGACTAACATCAATTGTGCCATTTAGATCTGTAAGCATCAGTTACAAAAGATATATGAACTGGATCCAACGTGAAGTATGTAAGCTGCTTTTTTACTTGAATTTCTGTTGATCTTCTAGTTACTGTCTTTTTTGTTCATGACACCAATGTTGTCATAAAGAGGAACTATCTTGTTTTGAGGTTATTTACAGTTTTGCATGAGATCTGAAGATTGCATTTTCTTTAAATAATGGACCTCATTTGCTGAAGTCATAACAAAATTTTCTTTTTTCCTTTTTTTTTTTACCTCTACTGCATAGCATGAAGTGATATGAAACATCTGATAACTGTTTAACAGTGAAATTCTCTACATCTCTGCATAATTATATCCATTTTTTGCCCAGAGTTAAGTAATTGATACTTTATGTAAACTTTTATAGATCTTGAAATATAATATATAATATAAAAATATAAAAATCTCTGTAGAATACAGAGAAACAAGAAATAAAAATAAAAAGCAGAATCAGAACAAAGCTATAACAACTGTGGAAATCTGCTGTAAGAGCATGGATTGGAATCATGCTACATAAAAGAAAAGATAGGCAGTCTGGACAGGATTAAAATCATTGGTTGTGGCAGGGAAAATAAGAAGGGAATAAATTAATTAGAAAACACCNCATTGGTTGTGGCAGGTAAAATAAGAAGGGAATAGATTACTTAGAAAACACTAGATAATGACCACAGTAGATGAAAATTATGTTTCTGGTTGGAAATAATAGTATCCCAGGAGCATAGTTCAAAAAAGATGAACTATGATATGAAGAAGACTTCGAAATGCAATTTAGTGAGTTTTATGCAAAATGAAATGAAAATTCCTAAATTGTAAGTTTGCTTGTTTGTTTTGTTTTGTGGTTGTTTGTTTGTTTGTTTTGTTTTGTTTTGTTTTTCCCAGAGGAAAAAGCAAGAGACTCTGTAAAGGTACTGTATTGTCTTTGATGTTTTATATGAAATGTCTCCACTGGTAGGTAGAAAATGCTAGCGGTCCTTTCTCCCTGTTTTCCTTTCCTTATAATAAGGAAGAGAAAATGTTTTGCCCTTTGAAGAAACTGTCTCCTTTGGGTTACATCTGCAGACAGTGATCTATCTCACCTGAAAAAACCTGCACCCAAAGTGCTCTTGGTTTGCTGACAATTTTCCTGGCAGTATATGGATCTGTATTGCACTGCATCTTTTCAAGCAAGGAATTATTTTATAACAAGTCAAGTCTCAGTAATTCACATTCTTAGTTTCTTTTTTGCTTGTATCAGCCTGTAGTAACCTATGATAAATGCATTTGTTTTAAGTAAGTAATTTGCTTTTCACTGAATAGAAAAGTGATATCTACAGAAATCAGGGATTAAATCAACAGAAAGCTAAGAGGCTTGGGAAAGGATGAGAGGAGATTACTTGAAGAAATAATGCATTTGTAATAAGAAAGAAGGTACATAAAATGAAGTCCAAATGATTCATTTCAAGTAGTCAGCAAAAGACATAAAAGCATCACATAAGCATTGTGAAAGTTTGCTAAATAAAGTTTGCTGAAGACCACAGGAAAAAAATACTAGTATGAAGCATCTATTCTTGTAACAATTATAGAGCAAGTAGTGAAAGCTAAGTACATTCACACAGCTGGAAAGGAAGCATGCCTTCACCCTCCAGCATCTTTCTGGTCTCTTCCTCATCTTTCTGTACAATCACACATTTTCCAGAGATAGCCTTTTCCCTCCTCTGTGCAGGGGGCTTGGAAGGGTGCCATGAATCTGGAAGAAAAATATGAACACAGGGAGATTGTGAATGGAAAGAGAATAATTTAGTAGAGCTCCTGGTGATTTTGCTTTCAATATTTTGTTTTTGTATTGATAGACCTTGGGCTATTGTAAAGCTCATCCAAGCTCACCTGAGTGGATATGGGATCTTTAAGTGGGCAATTTATGGATCTTGGGAAGTCTGAAGAAGAGATTGAACTTTGAGATAGAGAGGGCTACCTGATTAAAGGTTTTTAAAGGATAAGATATCCCCATAGGAGAGACTGTGTAATTCTACTGTGGTTTCTACTTTTGATGTTTGGTTATCAATAGATAATTTTTAATGCATTTTTTTGGTAATTTTTCTTTTTTAAAAGTGCGATCATCTACCCTGTCATAAAAAAAACCAAAAACCAACAAATGTATTATTCGATACTTAGTTATATAGAAAAGGAATTTTTTTTCATGTATGGATAAATTATCCAATTAAAAAATTTAGCAGTGAGAAAAGAAATGTAGGCATTAGCAGTGAGAATTCCCAAACTAGGAGCTTTTCCCAAGAGATTTGCAGAAGTACTATTATTTGGCCCATTTAAAACCTGGTGAACATCATCTCTCAACCATTCTAGAGGGAAAGTGATCCCCATATAGAAAGGACTTTTATTGTTCAGTCTTCTAATACTTTAATAAAGGCCAAAGACAACTGAAATTAGTGACACTATATAGTACTGAAATGCTTTTTGTCTCTTTAGAGAACTGAAAAAATATAGAAAACATTTTTACCTTCAGCAGAGTTTATTGATATTTTTATGTCCCAAATGCCTCTGATTTATTCTTTAATTAAAGATATTGCTTTATGAGAATGGGTAAAAATTGATTTTTAATCTAGTAGTTATATCAGCAGAGGGTTATTTAGAAAGAAATCTGTAAAATTCCGTGCCTCCGGTAAAGGGACACCCATTTCAATTGTCATTTAGTTATTCAATAAAACAAAATAATAATAATAATAATAATAAAAACTTCTGCAATAAACTTTTTTTGTTATTGCCATTCCATTGAGGGAGGAAAGGTTTTCACAAATATCTGTTTAATCTTATCTATTGTTACGTCTGTCTATTTCAGTAGTAATTCCTTTAATCTTTTTAAACTAAAGGGAGAGATTCCTATGTTCACAACAATAATTGGAAATTTTGCTTTGCACTGGAAGATGCAAAGATAGAATATTCTGATTTTAATACCTTTATGTAGGATAAGATTATCAAAACTTAATTTTTCCTTGAAAGAAAGTGGAAACTGAAATACTATTTAATATGTGTATTTCTGCAAGTAATTCTTGAGAAATTATTATTTGTTTGAACAAACTCAGTGCCACTTTTAAAGTTTGATCAAATGCATACTTTTGATTCATGGCAGTTGATAGAGTAGTTCACAAAGAAAGTTTCTGATGTGATACTTTCTTGATTCTATTGGCCCTGAAATTACTCTGCCTACAAAGTTAGTTCTAGAACTAGTCCAAGATTATAATTAGCAACTAATTAATGCTGCCGATTGACTCCACCAAATTTCAAACAGTGTCTGAAATGTTGAAGTTCCTCTATATCATACAGAAAAAAACCTTATAGTGCAGGGATTTTGTTGCTGCGTTTTTGTTTTTATTTGTTTAAACTATCGTAAATTTAAACACTTTTAATAGACACTTGTATTGCAGAAAATGCTTGGGGTCACCACAACCTAGCATGGTTTTGTGCCAGAGAATCCCAAATTACTTTCTGAATCAATACAAACTTCATTTCACCCTCCATTTTTCCAGGGATTCTGAAAATGTTAGAATGAATTTTAACCTCTTGGGAATACTTGTTGGAATATTTATACTTCCTTTTTTCACCTTGAGTACAGTAATGTAAGTATGCACACATATTGTAAAAGGATAAATCTACTATTTACTATTTTTATTTGAGTACAATTGGTACATATCCATTTGAACAAAAGAAAGGATGTCTTATTAGAATGCTGCAGTCATGATATTACTCAGTTGTCAGTGATTCAGGGGCTGCTTGCGATTCTGTAGGTCAGAAAATTAAAAAATGGTGACCATATATGACAACTAAATAAAAAATAAATTACAGTTTGTCAAAATCTTTATTACATTAGAATGCAAACTGTGCCAGTGATTCATTTTTGTATGTGTGAAAAAATCCCAATTTTGCTATAAAATTCAACCTCAAAATTTGTGAAGCTTATTCCATGTGACAATGAGTATCCTTGAAAGCATAGAACAAAAATATAATTCAGAACTTTTTGTTAATACATTTTTTTCACTATCAAGGCAGAATGTCAATTCAGTGTCTCACAATGGACAAAATGATAGTATATCTCTTTATTATAGAGCATCTATATAATATAATATTGGTGGCAATTCTACCCCTGATCATTGGACTTCATCACCACTTAATTCTCAGCTTTTTGAAATTTGGTTCTACCTGGTATCTGTACCCACACACATGGAAAAATTTTGAGACCAAGTCCACATGCAAGCTTTGAAACATATCATCAAAAACCAGTATATATACAACATATTAATCTTGTTCATGAATTAGGAAGCAATATGTTTATTTCTTTATAAGTAATCTGAGAGGAGGAATTTTCCCCTTGGGAGCAATGACGCTCCTGAAGTTTGTCTTTGAGGATACTCACACCAATTAGGGTGTGAGGTAAGGTTTCTAGCCTGGTTTTCTATCTCTTCCAAGTTTGTACTTGAGTTCTATTAGTTAGCATTTTCCTTGACAAATAAATAAACAAATCAACCAGTAAACCACTACAATATTTGTGATACTGGTTTAGTGGGTCAGAAACTGGGAAGAACTTCTATGGACTGAGGACTACACATATCAGCATGCTTTTTCCAGGAGTGCTCTACTTCTCTTCAAATTCTCTGACTATACCAGAGGTTATGTAGCCAGTTAAAATGTCTTTCAGCTCCTGCAGATAAGGATAAAGAGTAGTTTACCTTGCTGCCCTAGACACTGCAAGAAAAGCTGTTAAAACCATGTTGATACTCAGAAAAGGGGAGATAATATTGTCAGCCAGAAATAGGAGGTGTTACTTCTCTTGGGAGGTCTGTGGACAGAGATGTCGTGTTCACTCTCAATTATATTATTTGAACACTTGAAAAGAGGATACATAACCTCAGCACATATTGAGCCCTGTGTGATAAGCAGCCTTCATTGCTTCTTTCTCTTGCTTGTACGTGTTTGCACTGTTTGGTTTAACCATCTGTAGTCAACAGGATCTTCATTTAAACAAGCATCTTAGGATCATCTGTATGAAATTAGACAGATATGCAGAGCTTCGAGTCAGTGGCTACTCTGGATGCAGCACATGGTACCTCCAAATATTGCCAATGGTTGCTCAAAACGTTGAATATATCAGTTAATCATTGACTAATTAACTGACATCCCTACCAAGCTAAAATCATTATTACACAATTTATAATGTAACTATAAAGCTGTTCTGATCATTTAAACGGACCTTGTAATAACAGAGCACTGTTATTTCTGCACTTTTTGTGGAAAGTGATGACCACAAAAATAACATATATAAATATACATTTTCTTTATCAAGCTTCTTATCTCACTTATTTCCTGTAATTATGTGGCTGTCCCATCTTCACAAATTAATATTTCAAACATTAATATAATCTGCTACATACCATGAGATATGTTAGCATAGACTGAAGAGTTCTGTATTACTTCAACTGAGAGAGGGAAAATTTCATGATACTTCAATATTATACAGGTAACCTGTGTTTGGAAACTCCTAATCTGGTGGTACTCCTATACTTCTTTTTCTAACAGAAATTTGCTTGTGGTTTCCAGGTAGTATTCTTGGACCATCTCATCTGGTAAGCTCACAGTTTCACTAGTTTTACTAGGAGTATTTTAACAAGGATATAGGTTTGTTAAGAAAGATCTGTATAATGATGGGTGGTAATGCCTAAATTAGACAGCTTTAACAGTTTGCCAGATTGTTATCCCCATTTCCAAAACATGAAGTGAAACGCACTTTTAAAATAAAGTTTCAATAGCACAACCTGCAGGAGTATAGTTGACATAGTGGCATGACCACATGTGGTAATTTTCAGTGCAAATCAGAGCACTGGTTTTGGCCTGGCTGTGACAAGTATAACTGAACTCTAAGATGCCAAACCATAAATATCCATCAGCCCTATTGATGCTGTCCTGTGTGGTGGGTTGACCACCACAGCTACTTGTTAACTTTCCCCTCAGCAGGATGGTGGAGAGAATTGGAAGAGCAAAACCTGAAAACTTTTGGGTATAAAGACAGTTTGATAAGTGAAATAAAGCTGCACATGTAAGTAAAGAAAACAAGGAATTTATTCATTATTTCTCATCACTAGGCAATTTTATCCCCATACCCACAGACTTTAGACAAGTTTGAGCCAAGGTCCAGATGCAGTTTTGAAATATATACTTAAAAGTCAAGATACACATGGCTGCTGACAAATTCCTGAATAATTGATACTTCCATGGAGGCAAGTGTAATGGTTACCTGGGAAGACAAACACCATAACCACAAGTACCTCTCCTTCCTGATCCTTTCTCTGAGATTTTTAGCTGAGCCCAGCATCATATGGTATGGGACATCAGGATGTCCCTTTGGCAATTCGTATAAGCTGTCCTGGTTGTAAGCCTTCCCAAAACCTTGTGTACTCCCAGCGTCCTCTGTAAGGTAGGGGGGGAAAAAGAGAAAACATTGACACTAAGTAAGCACTGCTCAGCAATATCCGAAATATTGGTGCTTTATCAACACTGGTTTAGTCACAAATCCAGAACACAGCACCATATTAATAATTAACAAATTAAACAAAAAAAACCAATTAACTCCATCCCAGGCAGATCCAATCAATTCAGTTCTGGATTTTTTATTTTTTTTTTCCCCTAGTAAAAGGATACTCCACAGAAAGAAACAGAAGAGGAGCAGTGTGCTCAGAAAAAAGTACAGATTATTCAGGGTGTATAAAGCTGGTTCATGTACTACCAAACTATGCACTTAAGAAAGGGTCAGAAATGGGTGCTAGTACCTATTGATTAGTAGGAATAGCAACTAGAAATCAAATGAGGACTCAATGTTAAGCCAAAAGGGTCAAGCAGAACTTCCTTAAATACAGGTAGAGCAGAATAGGTTAGTTAGTTTTCATATTTATATGTCTTTGTTGTGTGCTATATTCTGGAAATATTGTACATTATATATTATTTATACATAGATAATGAAATTGTTATTATCTGTGCATGCATTTACTGAAATACAAGTTTACTATATGGCATTACTGTGTACTTCTAATCAGTGAAGCAGATACAGCATGGTAAAAGAAGAATAAATATATTCTTACGTAAGAAAAGAAATGTTCGTCAGGAAAACCAAATTAAATGAACTTACTTTTTTCTTTTTTTTTTTCTTTTTTTTTTTCCTTAACAAGGACTTATGGCAATACAGAGGAACTAAAACTTCTTTAAACTTATTTAACGTTGAAGCCTTTCTGAAATTGTTAATGTGATTTCTAAGTATTCAGGAACATTAGGCATTAAAAATTGAGTTTTATGTCCTTGGGGAAAGAAATTAATAGACATAAAAGATTCTCTATCTTAATCTATATATTTATAATATGTACATAGTTCTTGTCATTGCTTTAAACATTAATTAATATTAAACAGCAGTGAAATTACAATTTGCAGAACCATCCTTCTGGGACTTAAGGAATCACGAATAAAGCCTAGATCTTCCTTCTCAGAAGCTCTTAGCTGCATCTTCAACTGCTGATGTATTGCTATAGGTCATATGCTGCTGCAGCTGGGCACTGGCTCAGTGTCTGCTCCTCCGAAGTTCATACATGAAGTTCTTCTCCTCAGTCACCCATCCTTGGTCTCTTATTCCAAAACCCCTGACAGCAGGACCAGCAACCTCAGCATTCTGGCTGTTTTCTCCCTTCCATATCCCTACTACATTTTCACCCTTTCTCAAAGGTTGTTAAGTTTCAGAAGTAAAGACAAAAGGAAAAGTATAGAAAAAGAAATTAAAAAAAATTAAAATGGAAAAGGGAAAGGAAAAGGAAAAGGCAAGTAGCTCTTTGAATAAGCTTTTTACTTTATTGCTTTTCTGTCTCATTTGGATTCTGCTGTTTCCCCTTGAAGGCCTTCCAAGTACTAGAAATCATGACATCTTCATAACAGACAGATAGACAACTATAGCAAGCTGCCTTCCCCCTGGTCTGGATAAATGACTGCCAGTCACTGTAGTAGATTCAGCACATAATACAGAGAAAGCTGACCTGTGTAACATCACACAAGTATTATCAACCTGATGTGACCCTGACTGCCCCTGGTAATTGAAGCTGAAAAATGAATGTGACCCCTTCTGTTTTGCTGTACACTTTTCCAGTGTATGGGAATCACCCCTCTGATTTATACAAACAATGTAATTTCTGCAGTTCCTTTACACTTGCATTTTCCCTGCAGGCAGTTTCAGGTAGGTGCCCGTCAATGCGCACATCCCGTTGTGGTAATGGCTCATTGTCCATGCGGAGACCCGTGACGAGTGGTGTCCCTCAGAGGTCAGTACTGGAGCCTGTGCTGCTCAGCACCTTTGTTAGCAGCATGGACACTGGGATTGAGTGCAGCCTCATCAGATTTGCTGTTGACACCAAGCTGTGTGGTGCAGTCACACGCTGGAGGGAATGGAGGCCATGCAGAGGGACCAGGACAGGCTTGAGAGGTGGGCCCATGTGAAGTTCAACAAACTGAAGTACAAGGTCCTAAACCTGGGCCGTGGCAATCCCAGGCATACTTACATGTTTGGTGGAAAGTGACTGAGTGCAGCCCTGCAGAGCAAGACCTGGGGGAGATGGTTCATTAAAAACTCACTGTAAGCCAGCAGTGTGTGCTCACAGCACGGAAAGCCAATGAAATCTTTGCTTGTTTCCAAAGGAGTGAGGCCAGCAGTTCAAAGGGTGGATTCTCACCCTCTGTTGTGTTCTCGTGAGACTGCATCTGGAGTGCTGGATACAGTTCTGGTGCCACCAGCATAAGAATGACATAGAACAGTTGGAGCAAGTCCAGAGGAGAGTCAGGAAAAAGATAAGAGTGCCTTCCATAAAAATCCAGGCATAGAAAGTTGGGGCTGATCAATCTGGAGAAGAGACAACCCACAGCAACCTTCCCATATAAGAAGTGGGCCTGCAGAGATGCCAGAGAGGGACTCTTCATCAGGAATTGTAGTGATAGATAAAGGAGTAATGGGTACAAATTTAAAGAGAGGAAATTTAGGTTAGATATTAGGAAGAAATTCTTTACTTTGCATGTGGTGAGACACGGGAACAGGCTGCTCAGAGAGGTTATGTAGGTTATGTATGTTATGTATGTCTCGAACCTGGAAGTGTTCACAGCCACATTGGAAAAAAGCTTAGAGCAACCTGTTCTAGTGGGAGATGTCCCTGCCCAACAGGGAGGAGTTGGGACTAGATGATGTTTGCTGTTTAAGGTCCATTTCATTCCCCTAACATTCCAACCCCCCTTAGCATTTTATGATTTTATGATTAATTTTCCTCCCTGTTGTTTATCACTTTTAGAAGTGCAGTTCACCAATACTGACAATATATGATTCCCTTTGAAAAGTTATATCTATTTTGTTATTAACATATTATCAGTTATACTAGAGAAACCATTTGATCTTTAGTCCACCTGTTAACTTCTCAAATTCACAATATTTAGTTTTACCATATTAATAAGCTAATCTAGCCAGTTAGTCAGGGTCCCTTAAAGGGGAGACATTATTGCCTAGTGGCATATGCATTGCAATATCTTTGACAGTTTTGAAAGATGATATAGCAATTTATTATATCATTTCATACCCCCACTGAAATATAAAACAGGTTTCTGGTGGTTGCGAATCTGCCAAAATAGCCAGGACTTTATAAATTCAAATGCCTCAGTAGCTCCATACTCTGGGGAAAAAAAAAAAAAAAAATGTAAGTGTTGTAACCACCTCCTCCACTACTCTACTAATTTTATTTCAGAAATAAGGAATATTCTGGCTCAATTATATGACATTCAATTTTTTTTACCTTGATTCCACTCAAAATTTAGTTTAAATTATTTATATTTGTGAGTCCAGAGTGAATCACATTATCAATTTTTATGGTTTTAGCATGTTAACTGCTTGTGGAGATGTCAGCTCAAAAGAAAACATGCATCTTTGTTTATAAAAAGTGTGACTTCTTTGTAAAAACACTTCTTGCTGTAAGTAAGGAGTAATAAGCATTTGTGAAATCAAGTGCTGTTTGTTCATGTGATATTTTGTTCAGAAATGTTTACAGAACTTGATGTATCTAAGTGGGAGAAAGATTTGGCCTATTTGATAAATTAGCTTTTCACTTTAGAAAAACAAATTGTCTATTATATATAACTCAATAACCTTAGATAAATCAAGGTCACAAAACTGATAGCACCAATGTGTAATGGTCAGTACTCTCTGCCTTCTCTTAAATGTTAAACTGCATCCAAATATTAGACTATGAAAAGACCCAGACTTCCATAATTTTAAATAATTTACTATAGAGATTTATAAATAAATTTCCAGTTATTTAACTCTCTAGTTATTTTATCTAGATCTATTTCTGACCTAGACCTGTTTAAATATTTCTGGATCTATTTTATTTTAGTTATCTTACATATCATATCTATAAACAAAAAAGAAATTAAAGAATATAAATATCTATATCTATCTATATATAATCCATATATATATCTACATATCTATATATCTATATATATAAAGTCTAACTCATAAGAAGAATGCCACTTTCTAATTATCAGATTCAAAGGTGAGGATATGGGTCTGCTCCTTAAGGAACGTATTCCATTGATATTTATTGGCTCATAATTTCAGCAACATTGTTTTAAAAGAAAATTAGAAATTTTGAACAGATTATGAGTCAAAATATTTTGAAAACTGTACTCTGTTGCTATAGGTTATGATCTGGTTTTGTAGTGAGTTCTAAGATTTACTGCAAATATCTGAAGGAAATATAGTATTGAAATGTAGCTATTAAATGCATTTGAAGTCAACATATATCACCATCTGTCATTATTCATGCATTTCCTCAATTTTGTAAATGAGGCATAGTTTTCTACTGCTGCTAATAGCTTCCATTTAGTGACAAGACAAAGCCGCTACTGGAGGTAGAAAAAATGCAGTGAGTGATGTTGTCAGTTCCCCAGAGGTAAATAAATACTGCCTTTTCCATGATCTGACCTTTAGGCTGATTATGGGTATGGTTATCTTTGCCAGAAGCACACAAGATAGATTAAACCAAGCAGCCTTTTTAATGCTGATTAATCCTGATGGAAGTAGGTTTGTTTAGTCCTAGGGAATGCAGCAATAAGTATTGGCCTTATCATCTGAGCAATTTTTAAAGTTATCTTTGATGTGAGCTAGGAAGTGCTTGTGGTTCGACTGGTCACAGTGTGAGAAATGCCACTTTTATTGATATTTTAAATTGGCTCTTGCTTTCATGTTTGTACGTAATCCTTGTGATGGAGGTTTTAAATGATATACCCAGAGCACTAAAAAAAGTGTTGGAAGACTCAGATTTTGGTTGTTTTCTTTTTTTTTTTTTTTTTTAAGGACTGGCTGCCAGACTTGCTTGTCTTTAATCAAAGCTCTTCCTTTAATTGAAGATGAGTTGCAAGATGTCTGGTAGTTTCACAAAATACAGTAAAACTGATTCTGCACCAAGCAGACCTGAACAATGCAATGAAATACCCTCCAGCCCTCATTTTCCCATGTCTGTGACTGAATGATGGAATTGCTGAGGTTAGGAAATTATTGAACGGGGGAAGATGCATTATCTCTCAAGCTTATGTAAATAAACAATTTGGGAGACAGTCTAAAGAGAACTGGATCATTTTCATATGAATCCCGTGCTCCTCAAAGAGATGCAAACAGCATGAATGGAATATCCCTAAAGGGAATAAAGCACGGGGGGACAGGAAGAGACAACTAGAGCTGCTGGTGAAGAAGCACAAAGTCTAAGGAAGGCCAGCAGAGACGAGTCATCTCCGGGAAGAGCAGCAGCATAAGCAGCACATGTACTGAGTCAGCAGCAGCTGGGAAGTCGGGCTGGGGACAAGACAGATTTGAATGGCAGGGGATTAGCGTTGTCAGGTGGATGGACAAGAGGATGCAATGACAAGTTGTCTGCCACCCATGATCGAAGGCAGCATTGTGATGGAATGCAAGCCATATGGCCAAATTGTATTCTTGTTTTGTCAGTACTTGCACACATACAGCTCCACTGACAGGTGCCATACGAACGTAATGAAGCAGGGCGCTGCTGGCCCCACACACATCCCATCAATGTGATTAGCAGTGCTCCTTGGGATTGCATACCCATACACAGTTAGGTGTTCTGTTGTAAAAGAAATCTTGTTGCCTAGGTTCTTTCTCAATTCCTCCTCTTCTTGTTGAAATTCTGTGGCAATGTTTTATTGCCACATAGTTGAATCTTGAACGCCTCTGTGCTCTTCTTTACCTCTCCACCCTTTCTCTCTCTGGTCCATACTGTCTTGATATTTTCAGTTCTTCATTGGACAATTTTATCTCCTTTTATCTCTACTTTTATCTCTGATGTCTTCTTAAGACATCATTTGTAGTCTTTTCAGACACATATTTGTTGACTTGTGAAAGGGATTAAATACAGCAGTAAATTTTTCTGAAAACTGGCCAGCTCAACCATCTTCATTGGTCCCCCTATACCTGAAGTATATATGCCTGAAGTATCCTGTTAAATCCTGTTAAATTTAGGAGTTGACACTTGCATGTATATAAGAAAGTAATAATTTCAGACATAGAAGAGATACTAACTTGGACTGTCTCAAACACTGAAAAGGATGAGTAAATGGAGATCTCTCTGTGACTTATTAATCAATGACTGAGTAAGTCTGAAGAAGGTAGTTTTGGACTGAATAAAAGAGAGGAGACATTTTTAAGTTCTAGAGAAGGCAAGAACCCTGTGCTGCCTGTTTATTTTTCTCTGTGCTAGTTAGAAGTGGAAGACCCTGAAGAAAAGAAGTCACTATAACTGAGACATCGACAAGCCAGGAAACAACTGGTAGCCCAGTCAAGACCACCACTGTGAATAAAACTTCTGACAGAAATGGTACACAATTCTAAGGGAAAATAATTTCTAATTTGAATTCAAGTTTATTTAAACTGAAAACCTGATTACATGAGTCAAACACATTCATTCAGAATACATAAACTTGTCATGTATGATCACTCAAAACATCTGGAATTTGAAGGAATACATATTTTCACAAACTTTAACCAAGGAAAGAACATTGCCAAGAATTATTGACAAAGTAGATTGCTGAATAACAAATATAGAGAACCTGAAGTCTGTTTTATAAATCATTCATTAGAGAAAAATGTGGCAATATTTCGAATTGTTTCCTAGAATCCAATTAGAGTGGCTTATGATACTTGATGATGATTTAAAAGGCCAGTAAACAGTGCTCTAGAGGGTACGCTTTTCATAACCACAGCAGCTCATGTCCCAAAAGCTCTAAAATACTCCCTTCTCTATAACTTCTAGAGTTTTCTGTTCAAAATGTGATCCTGTATACAGCTGGACTGTTTTCAACAGACCTAGATATTTAAGCAAAACTAATTATAGTGATAGACTACTTTCTTGATACTGCTGTACAGGTCAGCTGTTGTGTGCAGTTTACATGTAACACAGGTTTCATGCTTCATATTATGAAAACTCGGGGAGGTGGAAGGGCTGGGAATTTGATTTATTTTCTCTGTTTTTTTGGAGGGTGGGGATTTGTTTTGTTTTGGTTTTGGGTTTGGAGGTTTTTTGTTTTTGTTTGGTTGGGGTTTTGTTTTGGTGGGGTTTTAATTATAATTTTTTTTTTTAATTTTTTAATTTTATTTTTGATGTTCTAGTTTTTCTTTTCCTGCACTGCTTGCAGCTGATGCATCCTTGGGCATTCGTCTGAGCTTCTTGGCTACTGAGATGACTTTTTTCCTCCTTTGTTGCTTTCCTGTCATTCTCAGCCCTGAAGAAAACAAAAAACAATCAGGAAAAACACTAACAGAACTTCAACTTCAGCAAATAAGCCAAAGAATGACAAATGCCTTATGACAACTAAGATCTTCCTCTTTTGAAGAACACAGCAGCTATACTTCAGGCATGAAGACTTGGCAGGAAATTCAGCATTTGGAAACCCACTGATGGCAGGGTAATTTTTAGTTTCAAAAACATTGTATTTCAGAAAAAAAATTATTTTATTTTCAAAATGTTTTAAAAGATTGCTTCATTCTTTGTATCATCTGTAGCATATAAAAGAAAAAAAAAAGTATTGTTTTATTAATCAGTTCTGTATTCTCTTATTTTTAAACACAAGGTGAAAAAACTTCTCACTGACACCTATTAAACTGTTCTTTTGAATCACATTAACAGAATGTGGCCTTTGATGAATGTGGAGAGTAGCAGTATTTATGCTATGTGTGCTACAGCAGAATGTAGCAGCCAGAGGTGATGTGAGGCAACAAGAGACCAAAACATCCTTAAAAGTAAAGCTTTCAAAATTACAACAGCTTTTCTAGTAGCTGAATTCTGGAAGTAGAGAAATATTTTTTCCAGCATGTATATGGTGGAATGTATGTGTGTATTTAAAAGTAGGATGATTTTGCATACTCGTGTGAAGAATAATATAGTTAACATTTTGATGTGCATGTCATTGTACAACTGACCTTAAGCTTCATTTTATAATAGTGATAATATATGTGGGACTCATTATTGGACCAAAAGTGTTACGTGAACAAAAGTGTAATGTAAGAAAAGGTAAGATAAGTCCATTGTAAAGAGGTACATGATTGAAATTACTCAGCTTTTTTAGTTATTCATGTTATGTCTATAAAAATTATGTATTTCCAATAATACAATATTGAAATTTAAAGAATGAAGGTCAGATATATGATGTGTATGTACTATATGTTTATAGCTTCAAAACAATCTGTTTGTTTTAATGACTGTTTGAGCCAGGTGCATTTTATCTTTACAGAATATTGCAAAGTCTTAAAAGACTGTTTTAACCAAACAAACTTTAGAGGAAAAAAAAAAGCTGATAGTCAATTATAGGAAGGTTGCTATACTTTTAGTAAATTAGGCTAATTTGTCTGAAAAGTTTCTTGGAACCATGAGTATTACCAATGAATCTTAGTGGCAATCCTTAATGCAAAGTGTCTGAGAAACCTAAATAAAAGACTTGTGACTGCCTGAGTTCTTATGGATAGTACAAAAAGGACAGTGGTATTTAACAGGAAATTGGAAACTGCAGGGAGTAAATAAAGATTATTTAAGTTTCTTGGACTGAAAAGGAAAATGACAGCTTTGTGTGACCATGATGGGCTTCAATTAGGCCAGTGGCAGCTTCAGCAGAAGCTCCTCTGTGACAAGGATGCTTTCAGAAACAGAAAGGAATGGCTGTCAGCATCATCAGCAGTCACCAGCCATGGGCTACAGGCAGAGCTGGAGAGAATCTTAATCATTAAACTCAAAAGTCAGGAGACTTTTGTTGTGGAGCTGAGAAGAAAGACATTTCTGACTCAGCATTTCTGACTCATCATCTGTTCAACAAGGAAATCAGTCAAACAATATTCCTTCTGCAGGCAGACTGAATAGAAAGAAATATAAAACAATATAAATTAAAGCAGGTTATAATCCTAATTATATTATTTTTATCGGTATAGCCATCATTATTACCACCATCAATTATTATAATAAAAGACTATATTTGGGGTTTTATTTCATTTCACATTTCTGGAAGCTGAAATAGTCAAATGAAGCAGGAAGATTGCCTGCTAAGTAACAGGTCATACGTAACTAAAACAAAGCAATTAGACACAGTAGACAGAAGTAAAATTTAAGTATTCCTGAATCAATGGCAAAATGAAGTTTTAAAATAGTAAAAGATGTGAATAGCAGAATATTATGTTTAAAGGACTTTAATCCCTAAATTGTGAAACCAAAGAACTCAATCTGAGTTAAATTTCCAAAACTAATGACAGTAGTAGTCTGTCATTTACATTTCAATTACATCAAAGTGTGTGTATTGATCTTCCACAGTACAAGTCTTTTTCACTGCTATTATTACATTTTTTCCAAGAGGTACTTGGCTTCTGTCTCACTGGTTCCTCATTAAATTCATTTATGTGTCAGTTCCTCTTATTGGCTGATGCCTGTTTTAATGCTTAATTTTTAAGAAATTCTCCTTGAAAGACAGAGCATAGAGATATTTGTCATTGCTCTTGAGGTCATGAGACCACACAGCCTTTTTACAAGGCAAAGGTCAACAGATTCCAGAAAAGGGAAGAGGAGATATGTTCATCAAATATGTGCTTCAGAGCACCCATTTTTGAGGCTCATCATTCACCTCAGGGAAAGTATTTTTCATTTGACATCTCCTTGCAGTCAAATTCTCTGAACAAGTCCATCTACGTTATTTACATAACAAAAAGCAAGCAAACTAACAAACTGAAAGGATTTTTGGGAGGACTGTAAAGAAAAAAAAAAATCTTTACATTTTCATTATTTCAAAACTACTTCACAATATTGCAAGAATTTGTACTTGCACTTTTTTATCTACTTTATTCTCTAACAGACTCTTGCTAATTTTGGCATCTTAAAACCCAAGATGGTGATCTAATTACTTCATGCATAGTGGACTACGTTTCCCTTGCTTATTTTATTCATACAGTCAGCAACATTGCCCCAATAAGAAAATCTTGGTGGAAGCAAGACGGATTTATGTGACATAGGTGTCTCAATACCTTGAAAAGAGAAAATAGAGATTGAGAATCACATTTGTAGGAATAAATTGGCTTCTGCTGCAGCAGAGCTAGTAGATATTTGCCCTTTATTTCTGACACTCGGCTAGACCTTGAAATAAAAAAATAATAAGCACTTTTTCAGTTAAATGTTTAAACAAAAATTTAAAGAGGAAGTGAGAAATGCTAATGTGAGATTTTGGCTTAGAACAGCCAAACTGAAAAGGAAAGAAGCTTAAAGAGTGAGAAAAGCAGGATACAGGAGGGATGATATTATATCTATATAGACATGCATAATTTTCCCTGCTCACCATTATAGAGTAAAAAAATGTCTTGTGACAGAACAAAGAAGAGGTATTGACAGCAGAAAAATAAGAAAGAAAACCATGTTGAGAGACATGTATAGTCCCTTCCAGAATGGCACACAGCAGTGATAATGTGCTTGGACTCAACAAATTGCAGTGAAGCCTGAAAATTACTTGTGATGGAGTTTCAGCCAAAGCACAGCTCCATCAGCCATACTGAACTACTACCTAGCTAAACTTTAGGACTGCCCTCTTGCAAAATGTGTAAATGCATAGATCATTCATGTACTGATAAAGTTGTCAATTTTGGTACCATGATACACTAGATACCGTCAAAAGGACTTATTTGGGGTCTGAAATAATCTTATTCATGCATCAAATTTTGTTTGTGAGTAAAGGTTACTGCTTTGTGTGGATAGGGACATCTAGTGAGCTAGCTTAGAGAATTATTTCTCCCAAGTTTGAGCTCTCTCTGTTTCTCAGGCTGATAAGCTGTTAGAGCTGCAAACAAGGAGGAAAGTTCCCAAGGTGATAATATGGTCGAAAACAAGTTGGAACCCAGTGAAAAACAAGATGGAATCCGATGAAAAACAAGATGGAATTCATAACAAGGATGAACACCTGGAGTCTTTCCCATGGGATACATCCTGAGACATGTTTTCCTGGATGTTTATCCCAACGAACCAATCAATTTGCTATTCTGTTCTGACTATTGGAACAGGCTTTAAATATGAGCTCCCTGCTCAATAAAATTGGCCTTTTTCCCTGCAAAAAGGTCCATGTGTGTTGCTGTTCTTTTTGTATTTTTCTCTCTTTATTTAGGACAGTTGCCACAGCTTTGCATATACACTTTGGACATAGGCAGAAAGCGTTCAGGAGTTAGTAATGGTCCGCATCATCCAACTGAATTTTATACATTAATTTTATCAAAATAACTAACTGGCAAGGAATCATTAAACCATGCTCTATGCCTGTGCACAGATATTGCTGCCATTGGTGGCTCCTGTATGTCAAGGGCTTCTGGTATAGTCCCTTTAATTTCCAAGCTCCTTCCAAGATTCTGTCGTATGAAAATAAATATTGATTTTCCTGTTCTTGGTTTTACTGGGATCAGTCCAAATGTGAGGTAGTGTGATGTTAAGGCATTCTGTACATCACACCTGCTATGAGATTTGTAAAAGGAAATAGTTTGTGAACAGGCCTGAACTTGCTGTCCTTATTAATGTCTATGAACTTACTGAATGATCTCATATCCTTTCTTGCTTTCTAAATATTAGAAAAAGGAACGTTTCTGTTCTGAAATACTCACTTCTTTTGATCTGATTTTTGCTCAGTAATGTTAATTATTCCACTATCAATACTGCTTGTCACCAGACTGCCCACAAGTCATGCCTGCTACTCACTATTTATCTGATGTTTTTCTTAATATTATTTTTATAAATAATCATAGTTTGTTTGTAATGTGAGCTTGTTTTTAATAAGCTTAAAGACTGTAGATGTCATTCTGTATATAAATATCTGCCTCCTAATTTTTGTTCAGTTTTCTCAGTGTTCCCTGCTGTCTTTGGCAAAAGCTGTTAACTATTCCCAGAGCTGCACTGACATTGCCAATGATGGTAGCATAAAACTCCAACATGGAAATAAAAATAACATGATTCTCCCTGTGTTTTATTTCAGTTGGAAATCAGGGAGATAGTAGCAGGGTAGGAAATCAATGAATGCCAAATGGAGGAAAACAATGGGACTCAGGGGGGAAATATTTTGCAGTTTAATTGTAGACATTAGGACTGAAGAGATTAAAACCATTAGGTACTGAAGAACTGAAATCTGTGGGAGTAAAAGGGCAATCAGCAGCTCCCTGAGCTAGTCACCATTTCTTGTAAAAAGACCACAAAACAGTGCTGATGCTTTAGGCTGACCTCTTGTGCTCTGGGATAAGGCAGCTCTACCAATACTGTAGAATAAATTGAAGTAACTGCAGTTGTGGTCTCAAGATTTCCTAAAGCAATCCCTTATTTTTGAAGAGAAATACACTAATAATAATTTAGGATTAGTAATAATATATTCTGAAATTTTCTCTCACTATTCTTTTTGATATTTTTATTTCAGAAGTGTGTCATGTTTCTCCCTTAAATCGTCTGATAGCCAGTAAATTTGATTTATTTACAATCTCCTTGTAACAGAGAAAAAGCTAAAGATGGAAGGCAGCCATCACTTTTCTAGTAAAAGGATATACAATATAATCACTATTTTTTTTTACTTTTCAATTTCTTCAAAATGGAATTGAGTTTTTAAATTACAAAATTTAAAAATTTAAGTTCAATTCAGACAACCCTGACCAAATAAAATAAGGATTTAAAGAATAAATAAATAAATAACACATGTTCTACTCAAGTTTTGGCTAAAAAGAATATAAAGTATAAATAATGTATCTGTGCTGGCTTGAAAATGTTCACCAGAGATGACTGTAGCTACCCCTCCTAATTTTTGCCCAGGAATGCCTGAGGCAGAACTCCTGCCTGCTTTCCTAAGTCCTGACAGAAAGCCCAGATACTTTTTTTCTCTGTTAGCAGTAAAGTGTTCAGGAATAATGGAACAGTAGAATATAGTCTGACAAAACTGAGCATCGCAGGCTATTTGAAATATTTTCCTTGATGGAAAAAGAGGGATGTTGTACTGGTAACATCGAAAGGAAGGAAAAAATAAAGGCTAAGCCAGAAAAAAAATATATAGTTAGCTATAGTTGAAAGACTTTGCAGAAGACAGAACAATTATTTTTATTTCTACTGCTTTCTTAAGTAAAATAGATTATTTTCAGATGTAAAAACAAAACCACACACATAGAATCTGTTATTGCAGTGTAATGGCAACATAAGGAATAACAGACCTCTGGTGCATATAGTACTAAATATTTACTAATAATCCCTTTAATTTTTACAAAATAAAAGGAAGTTGCTGCATGTGGTTGAATTGAGGTTATTTCTATCTGCTATGATACAGTCTTCATGATAGAATTTTGGCTAATTTTTAGAATGCAGAAATACCATCCAGGATCTGCATCTACACTGGTTTCTACTTGACCTTTTTCTTTCTGAATGTTGGCTATTTGAAGAAATTAAAATGAAATTATTAACAATTTTTGTATTTAGATCCATTATGGTAGTCTATTGAACTTTCTTGAAGGATTTTCCTTTTTTTAGTAATGAAATATATGGTTCCAAATAATTACTAAGATATTACACTAATTGCTAAAATTTTTAAAGCATGACTACTTTAACAGGAGCAATGTCACTTTAAAATGGAAAACAAAATGTGAATGATACAGAAAGAATTTTTCTACTATATGATGTTTTTGTCACAAGTGCTCTCTTACACGTGGTTTTAGTGTTTTTTCTTCAGTTACTGTACGTGTTGCCTTCAGGCTGTACAACAGTGCATCTAATGGTGGTATCAACCTGCAGAATGAATATGTACTGACCATAAGATCTCTCTGAGAACACTGAGATCAAGAGACAAAATAATTAAAAAATAGGAGCCCCAGAAGAGTCAAGTGAGTTTTTATTCCTGAATTTGACTCTGACTTTCGTGGAGCCTTGTCCATTCTTCAGCTTCCTTGTGCAAAAAACAGAGGAAATAGTAATTGATCAATACTATTATTACGATACTTCACATAATGCTGAAGTATTGTGAACTTAATTGGAGTCATTTATAATGAATGGGGTGACATTTATAATGAATGGGGACTGGTTGTTGGAGGGGTTTTATGGGGCTCCATTCTCAGCCCCACACTCTTCAGCTCTTCAACATCTTCATAAATGACTTGGAGGCAAGATTGGAAGGGACAGTAACTAAGTTTGCTGGCAATACTAAATCTAGAGGATAGAAAGACTCTGAAGAGAAACCTTGACAAATCAGAGGGCTGGGCAATCACCAACTATATGAAGTTTAAGGGGAAAGTGCTGGATTCTGCACCTGGGACTGGACAATCCCTGGACCTACATAGACTGGGGAATGAGATGCTGGAAAGCAGTGCCACAAAAAGGGACCTGGGGGTCCTGTTGATGGCAAGTTGAACATGAGTCAGCAGTGCCCTGGAGCCAGGAGGGCCAACCCTGTCCTGGGGTAAATCAGGCACAGCATCACAGCCAGGCAAGGGAGGGGATTGTCCAGCTCTGCTCTGAGCTGGGGCAGCCTCACCTCAAGTGCTGGGGGCAGTTCTGGATGCCACAATATTACAAAAAAAAAACAAAAAAACATTGAGCTATTAAAGAGCATCCAAATGAGAACAGTGAAAATGGGCAAGGTTGGGGAGGGAAGGCCATAAATTGAGCTGCTGAGGTCACTTGGTTGGTTCAGCCTGGAGAAGAGGAGACTGAGGGGAGACCTCATGACACTCTTCAACAATTTTGTGGGGGGAAGAGATGTGGCAGTTTCAGATTTCTTCACTCTCATGATCAGTGAAATAAATTGAGGAAATGACATTAACTGAGTTGGGGAAGGATTATGTTAGATATCAGGAGAAGGTTTTTCTCCCAGGAGGTGGTCAGAGCTGGAACAGGGTCCCCAGGGAAGTGGTCACAGCACCAAGCTTGACAGAGTTCAAGAAGCGTTTGGATGATGATCTCAGGCACATGGTGTGACTCTTGGGGTGTCCTGTGCAGGGCCAGGAGTTAAACTCAATGATCCTTGTGCATTCCTTCCAACTCAGAATATTTTATTATTCTAAACAGAAACAAAAGCTATAACACTCTTCAGGAAGAGAGCACAATCCTAAGAACCAACTATGCACATAATCCAATAGGGATATATAAAATCTGGAAGTTCAATGGAGGGAGACTTGTTTCATTTGATTTGTAATCTTGAACTTTAGTATGGGAGAAATTCACACAGTTAAACAGATAAAAGATTATCCATGAACCCATCATAATTCTTACAGGAATTACTCTAAGTTATATTTCTTCAGTTAGTCTTCAGGGTATAATAGCAATTCTCTTGTAAACAAATATATATAGATACCGAAAACAGGATCAATTATATCTATGTCACTCCTGAAACTGACATTCATGAATCTATCCATGTTCTAAAATATTTCAAGTAATAGCAG
Source organism: Toxostoma redivivum (assembly GCA_013397375.1). Taxonomy (NCBI): domain Eukaryota; kingdom Metazoa; phylum Chordata; class Aves; order Passeriformes; family Mimidae; genus Toxostoma; species Toxostoma redivivum. The sequence goes on from VXBI01002508.1 coordinate 80,218, forward strand.
TTCCAGTGGTCTATTTAACCTTTCTTTCTGTTAGACCTCCTTTTTCTTTTTTCCCTGAGAAACAGTCCCTCTCTCCTGTGATATTTAATGTCATTATTCCTTCTCCTTCACAATACCTTTTACATAGTCAAAGACCACCATCACATTTTTAAACCTAATAAATCTATTTTCTTCAACTTTATACATAGTTGTGTTTCCTGTTTCCACGCTTGTTACTATTTCATGGGCCATCATGAATTGAATCAAACTAAGATGCTTAAAGCTGGAGATAATATTCCAGCTGAGATATTACTACCACTTAGAAGAGGAAACTGTGACTTCAGGGTTTTTTTTGCAGGTAATAGCGCAGTTCTTATCTCATTAACTTAAATGAGTTTTCATCATTAGTGTGATATTTTTGATTAATATATGCTGTGACTGTAATTCTGTTCACCACCCTTTTAGCAATTTCTGCAGTGCTGCTGCCCAGACAGGTTTTCTACACCCTGTGGCTGTGTATCCACTTACATCTAATTGTGTGTAAAACTTTGTGGGTTTCATTACTAGATTACACCCTAATTTTCCACACCATTTCTCTTATATGCCAAGTTTATTTAGATATATATTTTTTTCCTCCAATATTTTTGGAATTTGTCAAAATTTGACTGTTTATAATTTTAATTATTAGAATAGCAGACTTACGGAACCCCATATGATATATTCTAGTTTAAGACAGTGGTGCTCTCTGGAAAACACTCTTGCAGTTAAGTGTTGATAACTTAACAGTTTAATTTTTCTAGATTTATTGTGAGAATCCCAGAAAGGTTGCAAAAGCTTGCTACAATGAAGATATGTGCTGTCTAACACTTCCTTACTATTCACAGAGTCTATTACTCTGTCATGGAAATTAATTTGGTTTAATATGATCTAGTCTTCACAAATTCATGCTGGCTGTTAATCTTCCTTTTATCTACCAGGTAGATAAATTTATTTTAGTCTGTGTATTCTACTATATCTCCAGGATCTGGTGAAGCTGTGGACATGAACCAACAGTTGCACTTGCGTCACGATCCAGTTACTGAAGTTCTCAGAAATGCCTCTGCCTGAATTAAAGTGCAAACAAGACGATATGCCAGTGGCAATAGTGTGGATTTTATTTGATAGTAAATATGGGAGAGAGATAGAGAGAAATAAAGAATTATAAAATAGGTGAAGGTCCCCCCAAAAAGCATAGAATCCAGTGGGTTAATATACCCAGGCCAGCTAAGAAAACCAGGCACCTCCCTGAGCAGGAGGAGTTTGCCATTGTATCTTACAGCAGACTGTGGTTCCATCAGTTGCAGTTCTGTGGTACAAGGCTTCAGGAATGACTCTGGGGAGTGCTTTGGGGGGCCTTTGATGGATCATGACCCCTCCTCAGCTGCCTTTCACATTAATGACCCATGGATGTGGCCTTCCTGGGATTGGGAGTTTCATAGCTGGGCCAGTTTGTGTAAGGGAGGAGGGGTGTCCACTGCCTCTAACCAGAGGTTACACCTGAAACCTCCTCCCATCCCTCCCCCCCTTCTCCCCCCCACCACCTTATTTCAGGGAGGAGTCTCTGTAAACCTGGCTTTTGCAGGCTGTGGTCTCCCCACCCCAAACTCAGCCGGGGAAGAATCTCTGCTAAGTTTGGCTTTCTTGGATGAGATTCTCTTCTTCAGCTTTGTTTGTTTCCTCCTGGGTCTGAGATGATTAAAGAATGGGTTTTCCCTTTATCTAATCTTAGTGGTTTAACTTACAGTGCAAAGTCCCAGTCAGGTATCTTCAGGGAGGCTTCTTTGCTTGAAGCTTCTTTATATAGTTTTTGTTATGATGAGCAAAACTTTATGTCAATGTTTGAGGCATGAACTATGTCAGTCTCTGACAACTTGCAGTCCAGAAAACAAACTATGTCATGGACTACAATAAAAACAGTGTAGCCAGCAAGGGATGGTCAAGGGATGTGATTCTGCCCTTCTGCTTTGCTGCCATGAGATCCCACGTGGAGTAATGAATCTACCTCTGAGGTTCTCAGCATTAAAAAACAGACCTGCTGGAGCAGGTTCAGAGGAAAGCCAGAAAGGTGATTAGAGGGATGGGAAATCTCTCATAAGAAGAAAGATTGACTATGGCAGAGGAATTTTAACTAGATAATCTTTAAGGTCTGAAAACATTCAGTGATTCTGTGTTTCTATGTCTGATATTAACTTGATTGGCCTACACTTTTCTGAGTCCTGGTATTGTCTTATTTGTAAAGACAAATTATCTTTGTGTTTTTCCAGTCCTCCATAATTTCTTCAGTACCTACTTCTGGCAGTTTAAGGATTTCATTAACAACATATCTTAGCATAAGTACTTCATCAGCTCTCACTAATTTTAAGGGGAAGTAACATGTGTAAATATATCTAATGTTTCTATGCTTTTTTGTAATTTGAGTTCCTATTCTTCTGTAAAATATGTCAGAGACTTTTATGATGAAGACTGAACTGAAAATGGTATCAAACTGTTTTCCTTCCCAAACTCATTGCTTGATACTTTATAGCTCCCTTTTTCTTCTTATCAGTAAGAAATTTAGTTTTCTGATCTTCCTCTTAAAATGAGATTTGGAATTATTAATTTATTTACATATTTGAAAATGTTAAAGGTGTCACGGTTTAACAATAACCAACATAAGTTGGATTTGCAAAGCTGCAGTACAAGTCATTACACATTTCTGACATAAAAGTAACACTAGAAGAGAAAGAAATGTAAAGTGCCATTTGAAAATCAAGGTGACTTGACAAGTAATTCCTTTATCTAAAGGTTCCAGTGTTATCAGAATACCTATATGACTGTCCAGAGAATTAATATGATAGTAGCAGAGGGAATATCATATTACTTCACAACCTGTGTATGTAAAGGCCTCTTGGAAAACCTGCAGGTGGTCCATACCTGGATGTCTGCTCATGTCCCAGTATGATTATTGCTAAATCAATGATGTACTTCCACTGCCTGGCACCTGTGGTCAATGTGCTCTTGAAAGTCATCCCTGTCTCCACCTTGCACCATGCTTCCATTTTGACAGGAAAGCCAGTTCAGAAGGCAGCTTTGAAACGCCCAAATGCAGAATGAAGTGGTGCTCTTGAGAGTGTACATGTGAAAACAAATACAGGACGCAGTGAATTAATAATATAGTTTATTTTACTTTAAAAGTAATTGCAAACAGAGGAGAGCAGCATGAGAATGTGCAGCATGGCATGAAGCTGAAATTAAATGTTTTTGCTGCAGGAATTATTAGCCTAGTGTGTGAGATGACCACTAATAACTGGTGTTGCGGTTGCTAGGAGCTATCAAAAGAAATGTCACTCTTCACAGCAAGTGATGAAATTTGACATATGGCATCAAAGGATCATTAAAACTACACCTGCTGCAGAGGAGGTTGTGTCTTTTGAGAGACTTTCAAGCAGAAAAGGTTATTCCAAGAAGGGAAAAGGGTATGCCTTATTTTATTTATTTCTTAATGGGAAATTAAGAAGCAGTAAAAATAGGAAAAACAGTCAGAAAAAGGATACAAAGGAAGATCCAGCCTTCTTGATTTTCAATGTTTTATGGAGTGAAAGTAAGAAACTCCCAAGATAATTTCTTTCTAAAGTCTACAATAACACAGATGACGATAAATCATTAATACATAGCTGCAAAAGTTCACTATCTTTTCTCAAAGTTCAGTTCTGCATTCTACAGCTATTGCCTTAATAAAACTTCTCTATTAGTTTTGATAGCATTTTAAAGCATGAACATTGAAGATTTTGGTCAGAAGCCTGAAACAGTTTTATATTCAGTTCATCATGCACACATTGAACTATGTATAAGAAAATTACTGTTGACTTCAGTAGATGTCAGCACAATTTCTGAGTCACCACTGAATTTATACTATAGAAGAACTGTATTTCATAGTAATGAAGTTTCTGTTGTAATTATATTTGTGATTTTATTCCTGAATTAGAATGGAATTTTCATATATTTTTCTATATTTCAGCTCATACAGTTCTTACTCTTGTTTCAGACGAAAAAATAAACACATAAAGACTTTTTTATTGCCTGTGCAGATTTCTTGGGAGTTATTGTTAGAAATTAATGCACACAGAGAAAGGATTCAAATAAAACTTTGCTGTAAAACTGATATTTATAAAGTTGCAGTGTGCCTTTACTGGGAAAACTGAAAGCAAAAACAGCTTAAAAATATTAAAAAGAAAAATAATTACTGTCTATGTTGATTTTGTGGTTGCACAGAGGAAAACCTGTGAACTATTATTAATTATGTTGGTTCACAAAATGGGTGTAGTCACAAAATCGTTCACATTTTTGCCTTTCTCCTCTGCTTTCTCCGTGGAATAGCAGTCTAGGCTTTTCCAAACTGCATTTTATCACTTGCCTTGCTACAATCTCCTAGATAGCTGTGGCCAGATCACTGCCTCTGCATTTCATTATACCAGTCTGCAAAATAATGGTATATAACTGAAAAGGTCCTAGATGTTACTATTGGTGTTTATGCTAATGTATTTTGAATGTTTCCATGGACAGTGCTGTATGTGTTGACCTCTGTTAATATATATATTATATAGTCATTGAGGGAAAATTCATAGATTCTTAGAGTCCCAGAGTATCTCAAGCTGAAAAGGACTGTAAGATTCATCAAGTCCAACTCCTTGCTTCTGGCACAAACCCAACTTTACATAACTGTAAAATATTTCAGTTTACCTTTAAATAACCTTAATTTTGAATTCTAACAACATATAGGAACAATCAATGCAGTGTTAAGAAACAGTGCAGAGCAAGTACATATGAAAGCTGTTGTACATGTGTTTGCTGAATCGCCTATGACCTGAAGCTTTAGATTTCAGTTTTAGGCACTGATTCCAACATGTCTTTTGCTTAATTTACTTTTGTTGTTAAGTAATGTGGTCTACCTTTATCAAGATGATTTAAAATTATGATTCCTTATATAATATTTCTATCCACAACCCTAAAAGTTGATAATGTTGAAGAATTGATTTTGCACCATTCTGCTTTCTAAGAAAGAAAATAATTTTTGATCTTTTTCCATTAATCTCTTTTAAGTGCTGGAAATCAGGTAATGACATTAAAAGGTGGAAAAGGGAGGCCTAGATATTAGAACTACTTCATAGTGAGTTTTCAGTCAATCTTTAGCTAAAACAGACCAGGATTTCTATAGCAGTATTTCTAAATGTCTTTTTCTGCTTTTCATTAGACCAGAGAATAAGAAGCAAAAATTCTCAAATCTGAATTTATGAAAGTTTATCAGAAATACAAGGGTGATACAGATTATTTGGTTACAGTTGTGGTAAAGAAAATTTTAGGTTGAGCTTTCTCTTTTATAACAGACCAATATGGAGATACAGAGAATGATTTGTTAATCATACTCTTGTAGCTAATTTACAATGAAGATGTGAACTTAAAACAACATGCATTTCTATAATGTGACTGGAATAGGAGTGATATGGCTGGCAAAAAGCCACTCAAGTTTTTTCTGATGGCTTAAGAGAATGTACTGTCTGGATTAGAATCCAGACATCAGGGGAATAATATGTTAAAAGAACACATAAACTATAAGTGTTGTATTTGCTTCAAACAGCATAATTTCAAGATCAGAATGTGCTACAGCCCAACAAATAAACAATCTTGAGCAATTATGTTATGGTTGATAAAGGCTTAGGAACACTTATTATTTTTCAGTTTAACTAAATCAAGAACAGACCAGGAAATAAGTAACCAAATTAGAGAAACTTTGCGATATGAGATAAAGAATGAAGATTTTAATTCCTGCAGCCTAGCATCTCAAAAGGGTCCTATAGTAGCAATGCCTGCTTTTAGTCATTGCTGCTTAAGAGAGCCACTCAAAGAAGGTGAGTGACAAACATGTTTTGTGGTGTTGCTTTTTTGTACCAATATTTGGTGTGACCAAAAATGCAAAAGTGGGTAGAACCAGTATAGAACTTGTCACTACTCTGCATTGGTTTTTCGACACATTTCTGGAGCTTGCTGGGATTTACTAATGCACATTCATTCAGTGCTTTGAATAACAACATTCTTATAGAGGAAAACCTCATACACATGCTTTTAGATAAATTCTTCCTCCTGCCTTCAAGTGAACCCTGGTCTGAGTTAAGATTCTGAAAATTGCCATATCGGCCCAATTTGAATGAATCTGTTGGTAACAAAAGGTTCTAGACTGATAGCTCAAGAAGATTGGATTCCACAAAAATCTCCCATTTAAGTTTCTTTCATTTTGATTCACCAATATTCCTGACTGTGATTCACAAGCAACTAATTTACTGATTGACAGTAAAACCTAGATGTATGATTTCATAAATCTATTTATTAAACCTTACAAGAACAGTGACAATTCTGAAGACTATTTGTGCTTACTCTAAGTTCCAGTAAGTTCATTAGAAGTGAATACCAATTTATCCTCCTCAAGAGTCATGAAAATTTTGTAACTTTTTTATTAATAGTAATCAGGTTAAAGTTTAAAATTACACTAGTTAAAACTGAAAAATTCAAATCCTTTAGTTGTCTCATGATCCACCCAGTATAACCAGGTGCTTTTTATTCTTTTTTTTCTTCTTCTTGCTTTAAATAGTTGGTTCTTCTTATCCATACCATTTTTGCTGGTAATCTATCTCTCACTCAACCACATGATTATGTTTGTGTCTATGTGGATTTTATGCAGATTCCTTCATTCAGCTGAATCCCAGCATTTGCAAAGGAAGTGTGTCATTATTTTCCATTCTGAAGGACAAAACATTTATAAAACAAAACTGGTATTTTAAATGGGTTTTTCCCATACAGAAAATATTTTATACAAGTTTGTTTTTCAGGGTAGTTGTGATGTATAGAAATTATATATGTAGAATAGTAAGTTTTATCTTCTCTGATTAATGAGTGAAATCTAAAAATTAAACACCATATTTCAATTGCCAAGAAAGAGAAGAAAAAATAGTTTGGAGAAATAAATCCAACTTTTATTGTAAGTAACTACAAAGAGAGGGATTGATTTGAAATCTGAAATACTGGTCTAATTTTCTTACCAGTATGGGCTTAGATATTAAACCTCTTTTTTGGTTGTGAGGTTATCTTAAATGTAGTATAGATTGGCACTATCCTTTTCAAACTGCTGGTTTCAATTGCATCTGGAAGTCACTGGGAGCCTGGAAGTCCAGGAGGGATAAATGCAGGAAATGGTGTGTAAAATTCTAAAATGGGTAGTAGCCTTTTATTCCACACACATAGGTATTAATGTCTGCAATGGAAGTTCTTCAATAACTTGTCTCCGGCAGTAAATTATGTATACTTCTCTGAGATACAATAAATTGCATTTCTCACATTATGGCTATAATCAGGGCACTGGATTTCAGTTCTTTTCATCACAAATTTTGTCTCTCAGTGGTTGATAAGCTGATAGGTCTCATTAAGTTTGGATTACACCTATCTGTATTAAAGTATCTTTACCTCTTTCCAGAAATATCTGCAATGAAGTCACATGAAAAAAAAATTAATCTGTAACAGAGACTTTTGATTGGTAGACTGATACATCCATCAAACTATTAATTTTGAATGTTATGTTTGTTTATCACATAGAGCTCATAGTCTTCCATGATTAATCTGCACTAAATGAGGGAAGGGCAAACAGTCAGCAAAGTATAATGATCTGCTGACAGATGTGTTCAGTGTTACATGTCCTGACCCCAGTTCTGAAGTAGAATCATGGAAAAAATGATTCTTCAATGTGCTTGAAGAAAAAGTCCATTTTTCCTTGATGAAAAGAAAAAAAGAACCTCAGGATCTGAAGATTGGAAATAATGTTTATTTCTGCAAATCTCATTTTTCATTGGATAGTAAACCTACCCTTTTTTTTTGTGTGTTTTTCTTCTAGTATCTCGATAGTTTGTATTCTTATTCTTTATAGTATCTCTGTTTTGCTTGTTATTTGCAGCCTAGTTACAGTTGCATTTTCTGAATGCTCTCTTGAAAACTTCTCAGCAGCTGCATGTATAAGAATGATAAGAGAGACCTTTCCATCTCATGGAAATTCCATATACAGCAGGAGAAAACTTTCACTTCTTTTGCCCATGATGCACAAATACAGTAAATTAATGATCTAGAAACATAGTTTCCTTTGCTTTCCCTTGCAGCCTTTGGTTAAAGGTTCATAATAAAGATTATGTCTACTTGGATTATAGTGTTACCATGGAGACTTCATGGCATTTCTTAAATCTTCATTATTATATCCCATTACTCCCTCATCACACTAGCAAATACTTGCCAATACAATTTTTAAAAATATGCAATGACAATTCAGGTGCCTAACCATACATATATAAATGATACACATGAAAATTAAAGGCACTAAAGCTCCAAACTTAAAATATATCATGTGACCTGCCAGTAATAGTGTATTCTTGGGTTATTCATGCACAATGGTTTATTTATGTTCAGTTTTGGTGTGTTTTTTCCCAAGTGTCAGGAAATTTTTCAACCATTGAATAATTTCACCTTCTAGAATGGTCTATATGTTTTTTATCTGGCACTCTTCAGATTTTTTTTTCTAAGATTATTTGTGATGATTACTACACCGTACTCAACACATGCAGCCAAATTAATTTTATGCAGTTTCTACAATAGCCCAAACTACAAAGTTTGATTAGGGCATTAGTGCAGGCTGCAAACATAAACCCTATTCTTTACTGCTATTTGTATGAGATGGGCTAGAAGTGGTGTTTCCAAGTACTATACCAGGCAAATTGATTGATATGTGCCAGGGAGGACATCAGCTTCTATCTTTCAGAATATTTAACATGGTTATTTCAAAAGCATAAAGAGGCAACTTTATCTACTTTAAAGCAGCTTCTCCATCTGGCTACAACTTGATTGCATGTTTCAAAATGGCAGTAAATTTTAATACGTTAGTATGAAGTGTAAGTGATGCCACAGTTGGTAATGACAAATTCATGTAGTTTGGCCATTTAACTTACATCACGCTAAATAGTTTAGTGCTTTAAGACAGCCTACTTTAGAAACAAAGAAGAATAGTATTTAAACTCTAATTTGAAACTTCTGTGGTTTAAATTCACCATTCAAAGCTACATTCAGTGTGAATGTAGTGGAAATTGCTATTAAGTCTGCTTGAACATTTTTCTAACCTTTTGAATTGTATTCCATCTGAAAATTTCCCAAGTAAGCAAATAGCCTGATATCTGAAGAAACAGAGACAAGCTCTTTTCAAATTATAGCAATAAGTGAGTTTCCAGCAGTTGATAGTTCTCTGCATTATCAACAATCCTTTCTCCTTCCCTCCCTTTCCACACTTCAAATTATGGGTATAGCTTTGATTTTCACCTGAACCAATTTTGACAGATTTTGAAATGCAATATGTACTAAGTTGCAACTGTATTTCTATTCTCAAATGGCGAGCAAGACATGCTTTCCATGTACTGTCATATTCTGTGGAATATGTGACCCTCCAGCAGAATTATTCTCTGTTTCCTTTATTGATACATCGTATCAGCTATATATAGCATTGGTCTGTTTAATTTTTCCCAGTTGTATTATTGAAACTGTAAGCCACTACACTGCCTACAGCAGTATAATATTTAATGCTTTCCTTGTATATTTCGTGGTTGAAACTCTCTTTTCCTTTGTTTCATATCTAAACATCAGAATTAATTTTCAAATAGCAATCAATACAAAACAGCAGCAAGCACTCCTGGAAAGGTAGAATTACCATTGTAAACCATTGCTGGTACCATTGTGTCATGGTTTTGATTTGCTAATTTAAATATACTCATTTTTGTTGTGAGACAGAACCAGGAGCAGAAGCAAGGCAGGCCTAAAACTTAAAGGGTATAAAAAGAAATTTATTAACTACACAAAGAAGAAAAAAAACCAAATTCAGAATAAGATTTTCAGACCATTCCTTCCTTCCCTCTCCTAACCCTCATAACAACAAAACAAACATGTAAAAAATTACTTCAGTCAGTTTCTAACTTAAATAGTTCTTTTTTTCATTCATTTCAGAGAGAGAAGTTTCTTCTTGTCAGGTTATAGGGATTTCTCCAGAAGGAGGAAGAAAACAGTCCTCTCGTGGTTTCATTTTCACGATTTTGCATCCTCCGAGGAAGAAAAACTTGCGAAGTCATGAAGTTCCTCCCATCTTCACAGCTTTCCCAAAGCTGTGACTATGGGCCATGTTAAACTCTTGGGGTATTACTTTTAAGAATGAATTGTTCCAAAACAAAAGTTTTCTTCATTTCTTTTCTCTCTGTTTATGCTTCATCTTCGGAAAACCGAGATCCCCTACTTTCCTCAGGGCATATTTTTAACACAGGTACCTTTAGTCATGTGATCTATTAAATGGAACATCTCCAACTCCCCATGTCTTTTTTTCTATGGGTTATAGGAATATTCAGTACATCAGTTCATCCCTACAACATACAAAAGGATTTTTTTCAGCCATTTTCACAGCAACTCCTCATTTTCCTTCCATCTACAATAACTTAACTCTTGCTTCACTGACTTCAGAGAATCTCCTTGTTTCCCTTCTCACTCTGGGAAAGATTGAAAAGTCTGCAAGTCCTATCTGGGCATTGAAGGAGTTAAAATTTTGCACAGGGAAAAGGAAAAAAAAAACAAGGCTACAATACTGGAACTTTACCAGGATCTCGGAAAACCCGGCCATGCTGGAAAAGGGTGGGGGGAAGCAGCTGGGATCTTAAATCAGCCTGAGTCCATGGCACCCCCCCCTGCTCCCTGCCGGGCCATGCCAGCTCCCCACACAGGGCCCAGCCCTGCCCATGGCCCCCTCTCCGCCCTGCCGGGCCATGCCAGCTCCCCACACAGGGCCCTGCTCTCCCTCCAGGCCCGCAGGCTGCAGCGGGGCCAGGCCGGGCCCTGCCCTGTTACCTGCACCACCGCCGGAAGAGGAAAGGGCTAAGTTCCAGTTACCTCCTTCAAAATGTGCATTCACTGAGCGAACTAACCTTCTCCAATTGGATTTTCAGGCTGTCAAGCCAGCATTCAATTGGTCCCAATCAACTCACAGAGGAAGTTTCCTCGTAGAGGAAAACTTCTGAATTTGTCCTTCCCATGTCAAACCACCACATTTGGATACAAAACAGCAGCGAGCACTCCTGAAAAGGTAGAAGTACCATTGTAAACCATTGGTGGTATTTTATCATTGTCACAAAAAATGTTAATAAGACTGAATAATACCAGTGTTCCTGGCACTGATGACCATTGAATTTTGGGATGTATCTCATTTGATTTGCTCTGTTAAAAGTTCCAACATCTTCATGTATTCTTGGAAGCACTTTGGCAAAGGGCTCACTTGGTCATCCTTCTGAGCTAGTCAAGATATAAAGTTAAAGGTCTATTTGTGACTGAGTGTGATTGTGCTTTAACATTTTATCCCATGACATTTAAAACACTAGTTATCTTAATATTTTAATGACCTAAAAAGTGATTTTTTTTAATAAAATTTGAAACATCACTATGTATAACCTTGTTCAGGGTACAGTTTAGTGCCTTAGTACGGGAAAGCTTGGTGACATGGTTGTTGTCAAGCAAAGCTGAGGAAAGAAAAGTTGTTCCTTGAGCTACTTCTTTTGATTTCTTGTAATAAGAAGACGTGACTTTTTGCATTGTCAGAAGAACCAAGACTTCTGTAGTTAGGAAAAAAAATAAAGAATATTTCTCATAATATTTTTTTAAAGATCCTTTAGCTAAGACTGTTTTGTCACAGGCTGTCATCACAGTGTATTTTCATTTATATGCAAAGAGAAGACATGAAAATTTCAAATTTCATCCTATTTACTATGGATGAAAAGGAAATTCTTATGGACTGGAGACAATTCCTTACTGAAAAGATAAATGAGGACAGACAATTACCTCAGAATGTGAAATAGTTGTTCTTCAGAAATAGTTATACTTCAGAAAGGTTGATAATTCTGAAATAAGGCAGTGGTTTAGTTGTGCTTCTCTGTAGAATCATGAAGAATTTTCTAGCTTTTAGATAAGACATCATTATACAACACTTGGAAATAATTTCATAAGCTTTATAATGCATTCTATTTTTTCTGTATGTTAATTCTTATTAAAGAACTTCTGCAGTACTATACAGAAATTAGAATGAAGATTAAGACACCTTACCAAAAAAAAAAAAAAGTTCCAAAAAAGCCATATTTGTCAATATTTGTCAAAAGTAAAAGCATCTAGCTGTTAATACTCAATTCATATAAAGCTGCAAAATTCTTCTCTAGGTCTATGAATCGTTATGAATATACATACCACATTTTAAGATGATATCCTTTTCTCTGAGGCACCTATAAGTGGCTTTCTGCCTAAATGTTTTATCTGCCAAGCACTGTCACTCTTGAGTGAATGTCATCTTTGTCCAAGTAGTATTATGGTCACTTTGTTATTTTGATTTTATTGGAGAGGTGAGCATCCAGTTTTGCCTTTAGATGATTTTTCCTTTTTCTTTCTGAAAACTGAACTTCATTAAGGCAGAAATACTGTAGAGCAAACACCACTGGTTTGATAAAAAGTAAGTGTAGAAAATAAAACGTATATTTTTAAATTAATAAGAACTTTGGCTTTCATGTATTACTAAATATGTTAAATGGGGAAAAGAAATTCAAAATACAATAAGAAGGAGATTTCTTAATTTTTTTTTCAGATGTAAGCTCTTTTTGATTGGATTTTTAAAAAATTGTATAGATTTGCATTTAAACTCTCAAAGGAGAGGTAAATATGATGGTTGGTGGAATCTCAGATACTTGGGAAAAACTTAAATATATATCTAGATTTAAGTGGAAATTTCATGCATCCTTGAACACTTTGGGTTTTCTTCATTCATAAATTCCATTAAAATAAATGGAAATAATGTATTTCTAGGAGTAAACAGGATATAGTTGACAACACAGCAACTGAAGACAGAGTTATTTATTTATTAAATTGCAGCAACTGAGAACACTTTAAAACTGAATTTTATGAGTTATGAAAAGAAATCGTTCTAATTTAAAATCAATATCAATACAATAAATTTCTGAGATTAAAAGTGTATATAGAGCTGCAAGTAAGTGTCATTAGGTTCTCTTAAAACATCAGTTAGTCTTTGTTATTGCAAAGATGTAGAAATACAACATGCAAGCAGCAGGTGAAGTTGTTTCAGTATCTACTGTCAACCAGTTTACTGTCAATTCAGTTTCAAGGTAGGTTGACTTCTCTAATTTTGTCTGCTTTTCACAAAACCAGTTAGTACTTTCTGAATAATGGAAATTTCCTCCCACTAAAAGCTGTGTAAAATATTGTAAAATCTTCCAAGAGATAACCTATATGTGAAATCCCTCAATATCTGAAATAGAATTCTTGAAGATGGTAGTGTAATGTTAGGAAAATTTATTTCAGTTTGGCTTTATCATGCAAAACCAAGTACCAGGGAGATGAATGCTGAAGTGTTCAACCATTCACCACTTCTTCCCCTACCCCTCATGCTGAACAGTAAATGAAAGAGATGAGTGCCTCAAGTCTCTGTTTTTTTTAGGGTTTGGCATCAGGATGGATCTAGGTGCTGAAGGATCCCTGGGGACCTTGACCTGCAGCCTTAACAACTTGACCTCCAGCCCTTGCTGTCATATGTTTAATATGGAAATTGATCTCCAGAAAGTAAACATGAAACAACTGTTTCAAGTTTCCAACTGGAAAATATTAGTTTTACAAAAGAGCTAGTATCTACCAGGAATCATTTCACCTGAATTTTTTTTTACAGCTAGAGCTGCCACTTCTTTCAGATTTGGTATATCCATCCACAGAGGAAGTAAAATATATTTATTTTTAACATTAAATTATCAAGAAATAAGTCAACTATATGTTTCTCTGGAAGTCCAGCTTCTCCATATTTCATGAAGTATTTTGGTTATATAAGCGAAAGTTCAGAAAGTTCTCTTACTTCAATACATAAAAGGGACCATGTGGAGTGAAAATAACATTAGAAAGTCTGTGAGGCCAGAACTCCATTAGGTTAAAAAATACTGAAATTAGATCATTCAGGGAGACTGAATCAGAAGCAACTGCTTTGCCAAGCTGCAGTTGATTTGTATTTCCTCTTATTCAGTAGATTCCATATGCATAAACAAATCATGGCTGAACTCAGAACTGAAGTTGCCTCATTTTTCCTCTTTACAAATAAAATATCAGGTATTTGGAGGGGAAAAAAAAGAAAACTAGGAAGGATAATACAGTGTTTATTTCTAGAGGAAGGAACTCATATCATATTGTTGATTAAAACACAGGACCACTTATAAATAAGACTGTTTCAAAGTGAAGGTCAGAGATAGCCTAAGCAAAAAATATCCCAGATTAAAATGTTAATGTTGTATCTGAAAAACACAGAAAAATTGCAAACTTGTTAAGTGACATTTCCAGAATTTCAGCAAAGATTACTACATTAATCTTATATACATTTTCATTAATCTGAAACAGAGACAAATCTTTAGGGAAGAGGGTTTGAACATTCTGAACCCTTGAATTTCTGCAAACTAGAGCAAGATCGAGCCAGCTTTTTAAAGAATATTTGTGGCTATTTTCTTTCAGATAAGCAGACCAAGACATAAAAAAAAGGTCAAATATTAGTTATAGTTTGCTAACACCACTGAAAACTAAGACTAATTATTGAGACTGAAATTGTGGAAATTATGCCTGTGAATTCAAAATCCATAGTAAGACAGAATAAAACAATACCCCATATGCCATATATTCATAATAACTCTAAGGTCATTTCAGGTTTTATACTTGTGATCAAGTTCAGACAACTTCTGTTTTCTGTACACAAGGTGAGAGTATTATTGCATAGCATGTAGTTCTGTGTTTAAATGCTAACACCTCCATCTGTGATTGTGCCTGGACATTTTCTTTACACTGTCAATCTATTTGCAATAGTGCAGGCATGGAAATAGATATGAAAATGTTTTTGTGCTTCTAGTATCCTCATGTGCATTTGATAGACTGGGTGTTTTATATATGCACAATAGGTATAAACAGTACTTATAATTTGGCAAAGTGTGGTGTACATCTGCATTCCGTCTGGCTCAGGGCTTTTCCACCCACTTTTTGAACCATCCTTCTTTCTCTGGGATTGCAACTCAGTTTGTTTGAACTACTATGTTAGTTGAGGTCTATAGGATTCACTGGATGTCCTCTATAGAAGTTGGGTGGTGAAAAGGATCTTCTGTGGTTGGTCTGGTTTGAAGAAGGGGTTTCTAAAAAAACCAGGAGATAAGACTTAAAGATACTTACGGCCTCAGAAAATTTATCAAATGTCAGTTTCTACAAATGTGCACCAGAAGACTTGTAAGTTTTACCAAGGATTCTTTAAATTTCCTTTTACCTTTGTTTTCCTTCTAGTTCAAATCTGAAAACAAAATCTGGGGAGCAAGACTCTGGAAAATGAAACATCAAGGATGTATGAGGGAGACTGCTGTAGGCAAAACAAAAGTGATGTCAAGTGCCTTCAACCAAAAAGCCTGATGAAGGTTCAGCTCAGATGCCTGTCAAATTGCATCATTGCATCTATCCTATTCTCTAGCCCTGCCTTTTTGGGTGCTATTTCAGTATCCCTAACCTATCATTTTGCCATGTAACATTAAATATATGAGCTCCCCCTGTCATGGCCCTGAGACACCACCACCCTTTCTTTTCTCTGCCCACCTCCCCATCCTCCTCCCCCTGTGACCACAACCCTGCGCTGTATTGCAGCTCCCTGGGGTGGCAGGTCCTGCCCAGTAACATCCCAGCTGGGCTGGTCTCCAGCTTCCCGCAGTCCTGGCCGTGGAGCCATCCACACACTGCTTTCCCAGCCTGGCCTTGGCCCATTCCAGCTCCCAGAGAGGTGCCTGGTTCCTGGGGCTGAGTCTGTCCCCGTGCCTCTTGCTGCCAGATCCTGGCTGGCACTGTGGGACAGGCCCTGGCTGCCAGACCCTGCCCTGACAGAGTCATGAGGGGCTCATGCTGCTGCTGGTGCCCTGGCCCCCAGGGAGCCACCTGCTCTTGCTGCTTCCTGACACCCATCTCTTTTTTCCCTTAGTATGAGTTTGTGAAGCCAAGTTTTGGAAGAAAAAGAACCACTAATAAAGCTCCCCTGCAGTGAACTGTTATTGTTGTGCTGAGATACATACGGGAGACTTTCAGAGTTAAAAATGGAAACATGAATCTCATACAGGTCTAAGTACAACTTCATGTCTATCTTACACCAAAAGATGCTCCTAAGTGTCCAGTCACTTTTGTGTCAAAGGGCATTTCCACGCCCTGACCTTTATATTCTCCTCTCAGAGAGTCCTAAAACGTCTTTGCCAGGCAACCTGTGCTAGCTGGGGAGGGGTGTGTCCACAGCTATGCCATCTTTAAGGAGAGGTGCTGCAATGTGTTTCCATATTCATCAGCATCAATCAATATGTCATCTACTACTTATTTTATATACTGTATTCAAGAGGCCCAAGATATCATTCTTTTCAAAGAAAACAAACAACTACATCTTAAGTGAACCAGCGAAGGCCATGGCATTCTATTATCCAAAGCAAATACACTTTGAAAAGAAGACATGATACAACAAAAATGCAGGAAATAAAAGATGTGAATTTCTAAACAAAGTAGCCTGACTGAACAAACCAACCTGACTAAGCAGATGAATAATGCATAAGCTAAAACTTAAGTAATAAGTAAGAGAAGGGCAGAAAAAGTCAGTCTTAGCTTTCCTGTTCTCATTATCGACTTTTATGCTAGTTTAAAGATTTCTGAATAAAAAAGGAAAACGTGAATACTTCATTGTTCCAGACACAATAATGGTACCTATTTTTCATTAAGATGCATCCTTTCTTGATAAGGTCACACTCCCCTCTTCCTCCCCCTGTTTCAAGATTTCTTCTTTCCTCTCCCTGCTGAATTTATTATAACAATTAAGAGGAATTCTGAAGTCTTGGCGCTTTTTTTTTTTAACATTTCTTAGAACCTCTTTTTTGCTCCAGTCGTTGAAACTAGTAGTATCATTGCTGGTTGCATTTAAGAGAACTAAGTCACAAAGTATTTATGACTTAATAATCATAAAACAGCTTTTTCATTCCACAAGGAATTATGTAGCACATGTAGAACCCTTTTTTTCAAAATAAATTAGTTTCTAGATAAATTACTTTCTCTCTAATTAAGTCTTTCATAATATAACAAAAAATAAAAACCTAAAAGATGACTTGTCCTGCTTTACATCCTGTGTTCTAGGCTTCCATTTGGAACCCCTTTGAAAATTCAAGAATGGTTTCTGGCCCTTATACAAATCCTACTACATATTGCACACAAATTTTGGGTCCCAAACAGTCTACAGAAAACGAGAAAATGTGCTGTTACTACATTTTCATTTGATTTTTTCTAAGTTTATTTCTTTGGATTGTGTGGAAGCTTGTCTTGCTTGAAAATATATGGATGGCAGTAACACTAACCTGTGAGCAGAGAAAAGAGGAAATTCTGATTTCTTCATGTTTTCATTTCTCTCAGTCTTCTCATCTATTCAGCACAAAATAAGCAGAGCTTACTTTTCAGATCCATTATCATTCAAATTGCATAAAGTTAAAAAGCAAAATCATCTTTTCTTATTCCTTCCCCATCATGCTGCTACAAGGACATGGTTTAGTCCAAAATACTGTTGATGCTGAGTTTTGTGCTGGATGAGACTCGTAGGAGTAATTAGTATTCCAACAGGTACACTACTTTATTACTGTTACATTTAACATACGGTTACTGCTACTGTATGTGCAACTCTATAGCTTCAGGAACCAATTCAGTGAGACCTCAACTTGAACTGAGACACTACTAATTGCAAATTAATTAAGTTATTTAAGGCCTGCTGTGTAATGCTGATGCGAGACTGAGCTGGCTGTTCTGACACTTTTGTGAAAAAATTAAGGAGCTTGTAAAAATGCAGAACTTTAGAACAAATTAAATGAGATGTTCTGAAAAGAGAATGCTAAGATTTTAAGCTGATATTGTTTTGATTATAATTTAGTTGCAAGACAATTTTATATTAGCTTCACCTAATTCTATAGTGATAATGTGTGCTGTTATAAAGCAGTCCTGTTAGCATATATTTCAGACAAATTCTGGTTATATTTGTTGAGAATTATTCATGGCTTTGGTTCACATGCAATCATTCTTCAGCCTTGTACAGCAACATCTAAGTCTTCCTGTGTGTGAAAGGAATCCAGTAAAACTTTGAATTTACACAAATTTTATGACATTTTTAAAGAATTTTGGTGAAATAATTTTTGGTTAGATGTTTTTAGTATTTTGAGTATTGCTTTGAGTAAATAGAGTTTTTGTTTGAGGAGTCCAACCAAAATATAGGGTAGGTGCCAAAAATCAGGGAATAATTGGCCCAGAAAAATGAGTGAAAGAATTTTCAGTAATTTTATTTGGCCCGAGATTTCACTTCCATAACATTTTTGGCAACTAATTCTCTAAATTTAAAAAAAAAAAAAATCTAGTTGATTTCTGGGAGGGTATATTTTAATGTCGGGAAATTATAATTCATAATTATTTGACTTGTAACAATATATATCCAACTGTAGATTTTTCTAAACATGCTATAAGGCATTTTAGGTATAAACACGTGTGAGCAATTGTCTCATGGGCTGGGTGCAAAGGGTTGTATTAAAGGATGCTACACCAGTCTGGTGTCGAATCACCAGTGTGGCTCTTCTGGGATCCATCCTTGAGCCAGTGCATTTCAACATCTTCATAAATTATTTGGTTGCAGGACTTGATGATGCTAAACTGGGGGGAACAGAGAAGTCCTGAAGAGAGAACTTGAAAGTTAGAGGGCTGGGTAGTCACAAAGCTTATGAAGTTTAACGAAGGCAAATGTGGATTTTGCACCTGGGACAGGGCCATCCCTGGACCTACATAGACTGGGGAATGAGATGCTGGAAAGCAGTGCCACAGAAAGGGACCTGGGGGTCCTGTTGATGGCAAGTTGAACACCAGTCAGCAGTGCCCTGGCAGCCAGGAGGGCCAACCCTGTCCTGGGGGGCATCAGACACAGCATGGCCAGCCGGGCAAAGCATCTTTGTGGAAGCAGAGGGACAGACACTGATCTCTGCTCTGTGGTGAACAGTGACACAACCTGAGGGAATGGCCTGAAGTTGTGTCAGGGGAGGTTTATCTGGAGTTGTGTCAGGGGATATCTGGAAAAGGTTCTTCACCCAGAGGGTGTTTGGTTACTGGAACAGGCGCCCCAGGGAAGTGGTCACAGCACTAAAATGACAGAGTTCAAGAAGTGTTTGGACAATGCTGTCAGACATGTTGAATGATTCTTAGGGGGTCCAGGGTAGGGTCACAAGCTAGACTTTGATAATCCTTGTGAGCCCGTTTCCAACAGAGGATGTTCTATATTTCACCCTCTGTGATTTCAGTGGTATAACTGTAAGTTATATATAATAATAGAAAAAATCCCAGCATACAAAAAAAAATACCCTTAAGTTTGTGTTTTCATTTTCTTGTCAACTGTTAATGTCATGACTCAATTACTTTTTCAGTTGCTCATTGATACAAACCGTGTAATTTTTAAACAGGAAAAAAAAAAAGAAGTTGAAAGCAAAACAATAAAAAGATTAATGTGGAAACAGGCAAAGAAATAGAACTTTCAAGCTTTTTTTTTTTTTTTTAATGCGACTGAGATGCAATTCCACCCTTTGTGTCTATTTGAGTCACATTTAAGATCACTCCTTCTGAAAATACAGCTCTGAAAAATATCTTTTAAATAAAAAAATCTATCTGTAGTCACACTTCATATTGACTGTATTTCACTTCCACTCTTCTGTATTGCAAAAGATATTTGTATGAAAACCTTTCTTTGTTTCTGAAAAATTAATATGCTTTAGCTTCTTTCTTTCACCTGAAATAATAATCTTTCCTTTGTGACCTCACTTTTCATTGTTGTGCTATGATTGATGTCACAATCTCAGATTCTGACTTCAGGTAGGAATAAACAGTAGAAAGAGAAGGAATAATACAGAAAAAAAAGACTTAGAGTTTTTATCATCTTAGAATATTGTCAAGAACAATATATAGAAATGAGATTTTGAGCTGAACCAGAATAACCTTAAGAAATTACAGGAAAACCTTACTTGCATCTTTAATTTACATCTCTGATGTAAATCAGTAATTCAGATTCAGATTGAGCAATTCAGCTGCTGTTCAAGATGCCATTTGCTATTACCAATTTCTAGAAATAATGCCCCAATTCTAATATTCCCTATGGTATTTCACCTATTTAGCATCTGTTACTTTAGACACCCTGTTGAAAATTCAGTGCAAAGGAACAATTCTGTAGCGACTTGTAATCTTCAGTATAATATACATTAATTGATCGATAATGCTCACTGTCTCATCACAATTAGTCACTAAAAGCATCATCTTTTACAATTGTCAAATTTGAGACCTTACCTCTAAACTGGTGTTAGATCAACAAAAAACAATGACTTATTCAGGCACATACAGTAGGGTAGCATGAGGAAAAGGTTGAGAAGAATTAATTTCGTTGCAGAAAATTATCCAGTAAAATACAATGGACTGAAATTAGACTTTCAGGTACCTAAAATGCCATTTTATGTAGTTTGTTTTATGTGCTACAGCTTCATTTGATTATTTAAAGGAGATATCAATTTTGAAACCTCTATGCTTCAAATATTACCAAGCACAAAGATGTATATTTATTTATAATAATAAAATAAATAATATAATTATTATAGTCTATCACTTCTTGATAATTAATGCATATTTATTTTTAAAATCCAAGATTTATATAAAATACGCATAGTGTACATTAACTGCATATATCTAATTGTCTAAATCTATATATGTAAACATCTTCATATGCTGTGTTCTCTTTGACTGTTCATATAATTTCCTTTACATATGAACTTTCTTCATGGTATCCTAATATAGCTCATTTATGTTTAGTCCCTTAAGAATGGGAATCTTCCCACTGAATAGATTTTAGTTCTTCAAGAATCAGTATGATCAGGAAAATAGATCTGCGTAAGTTCTCCAAAACTGTTGTATAAGGGAAACTTGAATAGGTAAAATAATGTGAATTGTGAAGACAAAATTTGGAAACTTAGAGAAAAACTGATGAGTTTATAATTCCCTTTGGAAATAATTTCTTTAACTCTAGAACAGAATTGATTCAGTTTGTAAAAGAAAAAATAAAGAGCAACCAAAAAAAACAACAAAACAAAACAAAACAAAAAAAAACCAAAAAACCCTAAAAAACCAAACCAAAACAAAAAAATCCAAACAAAACAAAACAAAACAAAAAACACTACAAAAATCCCTCCTCCCAGATAATAAAAAATAGGTAAATATAACACATCTATGAAAGTTAGGAATTATTTTCTTACCATGAATAGCAGTATATCAAAATATGTCCCCAAAACACTAATGGTCAGACAACAAAATGGATCTTAACAGAGAAAGTCAATCTTGTTTAGGTCACACACACACACATTTCTGTAGATGTTTTTATCAAGAATCAGAAGTTGGAGCAGTAAAGATCAGAGACATTAAATTGCCAAAGATAATAAAGCAAAGCAGATCTTCGTGAAGGGAAGATCTTGGGCACTGAATCAATGTGTTTTCACATTCAGTATAAGTCTACACAGTTACAGTGAATAAACATGGACTCCTTATAAACAAAAATAAAACAACCCTACCTTGTTTTTTTCTTTTTTTCTCTGCTGACTGTCCCACATGAGAAAAAAATAAAATCCTAATTGTTAGGAAATAAACGTTAAATCAACAAAATCATTGCCAATACTTACATGTTGTTGAGGCTGAATTACTTTGCCAGCACCAAATTCTGTGTGTCTTTTCCAACTATGGTAAGATGGAAGGAGATTGAATTAAAATGGGAAAAAAATCAAGTGATTATTTAACGTAGATAATAGAAACCAGAATGCACTAAGTTTCCTTAAGATATTTTGTTTCCCTAGGAAAGAAAAAAGAGGGAAAAGTCTTACTTTCAAATTTCGCAGTACTTACTGCTCCACATGGTTTGTTTTCAAAGAAGGAAAAAGTCAGTTAATGTGTATCTGCATAAGTACGTATCTTAATTTCTCTGCTTCAGAATACAGGACATAGGCATACAACAATTCAGGCGTTAACTTTTCTTTTTTGTTGGTAGTGTATGGATGCCTTTTGAGAAGATATCACCAATGATAGTGAAAATTTATTCTATGACCTTCTATGAATTTATCAGCATTAATTATTTTTTTTGTTTGTTTTTTCAGTAAGCCATATCTGAATAGAATAAACACCTTATACTAATAGCATTTTAACAAGGTGGTTATTAGTTACACTACATATAGACGAATCTCAATATTTTAGTTCTGCTACAGGAACAATAATAATTTAAGTACTTCATCAACTCTAAACTAAGGTTAGAAGTAAATCATATTTCATCATGAAGTAATAAAATAATTTGGGGTTTTTTTTGCATCCCAAGACTGCTTTGGGCTGTTCACTGCATTTCTGAATGACTGGGAGAGCTCACCATGTTTATATTACTACAGAGTAGTAATAAAGGTGGAAAGTGGTGGCACTACCACTGATTGAAAATGAAGCAAACAGTGCCATCTCAAAGGGCCACACCAATTTTAACTAAAGGGCTAGGCTTGTTGTAAACAGGTTCACTACTGTATTGTAAACTAGTTAACTGTGATGTGAGGTATAACTGAGTTTATGCTTACCATGGGAACTCTGTCTAAAGTTTCAGGGTGTGAGTTCTCTATGTACTGACTTACAGCCAACATTTCTGATAATGACTACTGTGTTGCTTCCTCCATTGCCCAGAAAGTAAACCCGGAATTCACAGCATCCAGTCAAAAAAAAAATAGATGTCAGTCCCTGTTTTGTAAGACTTTGTAGTTAAATTTTAATTGAATTCATTAGGAAGACATAATATTTTTACATCATAACTCAGATTTCTGTCCTGAAGTGGAACAGATAAGTGAATTTGCTAGAGGATAGTAAAGAATGCAGTTGTTATTCCCACCCTGCACTCAAAGAGGGACTTTGCAATGAGAAAGACATCACTAAAATAATGGAGCAGCACAGCTTTTTTTCCTCTTGTTCTTTTGGAGACCATACAGCTGAAATCCCAGTCCTTTGAACCTAACTCTGCTTTGTAGCAAAGGAAATTTAGCCCTCTGTTCTTATGCCAGAAAAATATGGATGTGGAGAAACCAGAAAAATATTCTTTAACTCAAAGTAGGCACTGAAAGGAGAGGAAATTTTTACTCTCTTTCTATAAGGAATTTGACCTGTCTTTAGATGCAACCTCCACTTAAATAAACTGTTATCTATTAATTGTTGATTTCCTATGCTATTTAAACAACTATTCCCTCCAAATACAATCTCAGTGAAAAAAATAATCTTAAATGGAAATACACTGATTTCAAATTTTATTTGAAGCACTGGTTCCATCCTAAGAGGGGATTTATCCCTCTATAATTTTTTTTCCTTTGAAGTAGACCTGATACAATATGAGAGATTTCAACCTTCAAAAGACATTCAAATTCCAGGATTTGCCCTTAATTGCTTCCTTTGCCACGCCATCTTCTGATAATTGGTTAAAATTAATGGAATATGTAAGACCATCATAAACCAAAAAGTGCTACTCTCTGTGTAAACACTGTTGTGGAAAAAGAACTCTAGGTCAGGAACCTGGTACTGATGTTTCCAATAAGTTTACTGAGACGTTTTCTATGTATTTTTTTGTGTATTTAACTGGTGTCCACACTGCAGGAAGGTGTGCACAGCAACAGTATATGAGGTAAGCATGAGCAATGGGTCAGACAAGAATCTGTCCAGTTATCTCCTGGAACAAGTCTAATTCCTTGGCATCTTGGGTGGTCTTATGTATAATGAAGTAGAATGAAGTCTGAATAGCAGAATAGTTAAAATATATGTAAATTACCAGAGACAAATGGAATTATATAGCTTACAGATTTCCTGGATAAACTTGTGTTAGTTGTTTTTTGAAATGCGTATAAATAGCAAACCCAGAAGACTGTTATGGACTTCAACCTTTTTATAACAAGGTAATAAGCTTCTTTTTTAAAAAAACCTCCACAACACTATTGTAACTAGTATATTAAAACTTCTCTGAATAAGTCATATAAATATATTCTTCAAATGATCAAGGTGTTGATAACATTTTATCTAAAATTCTAATGATTCACCCATTATAGGAAGGCAATAAGGATTTTTTACCCAATAAATTCTCTGTAATACTGTCACATTTCTTATATTAGTGTTTTCTTCTTTTCCCAGATGTTCAATTCAGTTGTATGTTGAGTTTACTCTCAGTTTTAAAAGGTCGCAGCAGAGGAATCTCCTTCCATGTCTGCCAGAAAAAAAAAAAACTTGTATATTTGGAACTCAAAACCTGTATTTTCTAATTGTCCTTCAGAAAATAATTGTTGCTTACTCCAAATTTTGGTGTATATCTTCTCATTCAAGAAAACTCATTTAATATCATATTTTCTTCTTATCAATTGTTAATGTAAATCAATTCTTAATAATAATAATAATAATAACAAAAATAGCAGCAACTATTATTATTTCCTCTTATTAGTATTACTTGGGCTTGAGTGAGAATGGAGGATCAGATACCTTAGACAATTTATGGTACTTACTGTCAAATCACAGTCAATGTGGTAGTTATATATATGTCTAGGATTTTGGGATTCACAAATTACTTCTTAAGCACTGAGGAATTAAACACCCCCTTTATTGTGTAAATGAGCATGATTACTTCTCTTAGATCCTGACTGGCAATCACTTCCAATCTTATTGTAATTTTACTGAAATCACTGTTTTCAGTCATACTTATGACACTAAGCTTACTTTTCATCTTATAGAAGTTTCCTTTAGAAAGAGTAAAACAAGACTCTATTTTGTTTTCCAATAGAATTAGAGTTAAAGAAAATATAATAAAATCCTTGACCATTAAGCACTTATCCAAGGGTCTTTTTAATAAGGAATGGGTAAATAATAACATTTTTTCCCAAAATCATTAGTTTACACATAAGAAAAAAAGATGAAGAGACTAATAAGTTAGCTAATTTAGTGATTGCGCAATAAGAGACTAAAGGAAATTACTTCAAATTAGAAATCTAATTTTATTTTTTATTGTTTCTGTTTTACAGTCTTGAGGTCACTGTAAGCAAACCATAATTTTCATTTTTGCAGGTACAGCTTGACACAAAATGAAAAGGAAAAACCCTCACTAAACAGAAAAAGTAATTCTAGAGCCTAGTGAACTGATTTGATATTTGCAGATCTTGAGAACTTTTAACAGTGCAATTATGTAATACTGTAATATCAATAAGGCTTGCAAATCATGCTATATATGGGTATCTTTAGAATCCTTTAATTTTGTCAAAGTTTTCCCAGGCCTTTTTGAAAATTATTTTTTTCATTTCTTTGAAATTCACTGGGCTGTATTCCTGTCTACAGCCTCTAAGGAGCATTCCATTTTGATTGCAATTTGTATAATCTGTTTTCATTATTATACAAATATACCATTCATATTGCATTAATATTTTTCTTTTTTGTTTTGTAATATGAAATCCATTCAAATTGCAAATAATACTCTGACCTACTCAGCTTGTTTGCTTATTGTCTGTGACTTCGTATACCCAATATATTTTGATATAAAACCAAGAAAATGATAGTTCTAATAATTTTTCGCTATCAATAGCACTGGTTTAGATTATCGAGTTGGACTAAGTTATTTAGTAATGCCATCAGAAAATATGAACCACATGGAAGCAAAAGCTTGATTTGGGCATCTCTACATACATTTATTATTCAACAATGAATATTAGGTACTTTATTAAAGATTATCCAAAAAGTGGGTACTATCAAATTTCTCTAGTTTCTAAAGGTCTGTGAATGAATTTTTTTATCCCTATTTCCTTCTGCCTTCCTTTTTCTTTTATCCTCTCTCTTCACTGCCTTTGCATCTTGTTTCAATGTATTTTTCCTTTTCTTTTGTTCTTTCCATTTAGCTGTTTCTGCCCGCATATTTCTCCCTGTCTTGGATTCCCCAAAATAATTATTTCTAAAAAAAAGTCTAACTTTTTTTAACCTAAGATGGACATAATTCATACCAACCATGGCTTCTCTTTCTCTTCTTGAAAAGTAATAGTTTTATGTCTCCGCTTTGTCTTTTCAGATCCTAAACTTTTTGTAATAGTACTTTTGTAATAGTACTTTTAAACAGTAAGAAATTACTCAATGGTGTATTGGTCCCAGCCGGAGCCTTTGGACATTAAAGAAATATAAATAATTACAAAAGATTGCCATGTGCCTGATCTCCAGCAGCTGTAAACTCTGTAACAAGAGTGTGATGCTCCTGCTCTCCCACTTGTCACCTTTCCAATCCTACTGGCCAGTCTGCAGTAGGGCTGGGCTCTTCCTCCTATGCCGCAGTAGTTGTCAGGCAGCTTCCACAGGATTTGAAGAACAAACATTGGGCAAAGACTGCAGACCTACATGTCCAGTGTCTCTGCAGGTTTTCCCATGCACAGTTTACCCCTGCATAATTGTCCAATATGACTAGGAAAGTGATTTTTGTTTGTCAGTGTTATCAGTCTATGAGACATTGAAAGTTTGATTTTGAAGTTACATATAGTAGAAACTAGCTTCAATATTTGGTCTTTAGCTGTAATTTTCGAGTCTTTAAGTACTGGCAAAGCACATACTACACATGAAACTTGACTCCTGTATTCAAAATGCTAAAGATATGTTTAATCTTTTAATTCCTAGGTTTCATGAGTTTTGACCTGAAAAGAATTTTAACTTATCATCAAAGGTTAATTATTTAGGACCTTTCACTTTAACCCCTTCACATGAATGACCTGAAAATAAATGCCAAGTTGTGATATTATATGCAGGGAACAAAAAAACTCAAAACAATATTTTAATCCAAAGAGCTAAATAATAAGTCTTTTGCAATAGTAGAAGCAGTAATTGTGATCTTAGGAGCATTCATGAACTACATCATTTATCTTCAGATTTGAAAGTAGTAGAATGCTGTACTATACCTAAACCCAAATTTACTTCCCAGATTCATAATTTATTTTCTCTGATATAGACATTAAGTGTTTAACGTGTATAGCTAATAGGTCTCAGGCATATCTCAATGCAAGTACAAGCATAAATGTGTGATAAAAATTGGTGGCATAAAAGTGTATGTATTTCTATGGAGGTCTGAGTTACAATGTTGCTAATAAAACTGTTTAAGTTATATCTCTAATATTTATCTATGGTAGCAATAAAACTGGATCATTATTTATAAATGGAAGTGTAACCCATGATAATGAACAAATAAATTGCATATTCATGAAGTATAGCTTAACCTAATTAATATTATTTGACAGGCACAGCTTTGGAAAAATATCTTGGATCTAAACTCCAACTACACAGTCCTAGAAGTAAAGGCTCAGCTTAGATTTTTCACTTTTATTTATTTTGATTCCAGTACTTTATAAATGCAGCTTATACACTAACTGCTGCTTTTTATTACAAAAGAAGAAGGAAAGAAGCAGAAATAAGTTCCTGAAATTAATTTACAGATGTATATTTTGTTGGAAATGGGATGCTACCAGGTAGATTGTTCTTTCCCCAGAAATGTTTCAGATTTCACTAGGGAACTATTCTTAGCAATGGAGCCCTT
This sequence comes from Toxostoma redivivum, assembly GCA_013397375.1. Lineage (NCBI taxonomy): Eukaryota > Metazoa > Chordata > Aves > Passeriformes > Mimidae > Toxostoma > Toxostoma redivivum. The sequence goes on from VXBI01002508.1 coordinate 108,059, forward strand.
GAGGTTTGAACTCAGATATTAAAAATCAGCAGTCTTTTATAGAAATGTTACCCAAAAATCTTCAAAACCCCTGCAGCTTAAAAACAAATAAATTTTGTTCTCTTTTCTAACAGTTTTAAACTTTATCCACAAAATCATGGTTCTTTTATTCCATAGTTAGCAGTCACTTATTATTTATCTTTTAAAAGTAAGACTGAATCTTCTAATTTTCTTTGGGAGTTTAAGACATGCAATATATTATGATGTCATATATTAAAATAAAATGTAAATTAGAAAAAAATATTTTCAAGGATAATTCAAGAGAGATCACTAGAACGTTTAGTAACCAAGGTTTTACAGAATGTTTATTATACAAATTAATTGTCTTTGTTGGGAAGTCTTTAAGATTGTTTTATATTTAACTCTATGTTATATGGAGACAGTAATTTTCAATTTATATAGGTTTACGACTGGGAAGTTGAAGAATATCTATCCAAATAAAATTACATGAGCAAAATTACATGAGCAATATTATTAAAATATTCCCATAATATAAAATCATATAATCATTTAGGTTGGAAATTACCTCTAAGACCTACAAGTCTATATTAAATATTTTAAGCTTTTTGCATTTGTATTTCCTTTCAAGAGTCCCCCGGTTTTTTCAGTTGTGCAAAAGTTACATTAATATTTATTATTCTATATTATATGTTACATATAAAGTTTTTTTGATTTTTTTTTTAAATTTGTCTAGGGGAAATAGCAAATTTTCATTAGATCAAGCACATTAAAGCATTGACAGAAAATTATTCTCTGTTGTAAATAAAAATGTCTTCTGCTTTAATATTTAGTAACAAACACAATTGCAGAGTTCTATGTTGGTATGTTGTTATATATTTTATATATTAAATTTTTAGGTTTCTGTCAGACTATGGTAGCACTTTATGAGATGAAAATGAACAAAAATAAAAATTTTGTGCATACCTTAACTGTTTATGTGTGCATGACAGAAGTAGACATAGAAAGATCTCCTTTTGCTGCCACAAAATGAATTTCAACTAAAGATAAAATTGAAAATGGAAGATCTGTGAAAGAGATCAAAGGGAAAGATAACCTGTAAAGTGCAGACAAACCCATCCAAAATTAGAGGTTACCACAAAGATGACTGTCAATCCTGTTGCACGGCAGAGTGATAATGAGAAAGGAGCTTCATTGTCACAGCTACAATCCCTGTGAACGTATTAATATGACTGGGAATGTTCTCTAGTGTCTCTGGCATGGAGTAACTAGGAAAGAAATGAAGGCATTTTTTCCCTCCTGTTGCAGATATGAAGAGTCCCTCCTTTTCAAGGACTTACCAGCAGCCCTGGCTAACTGGGGAGGTCCCAGTAGTCTGGAGGTTGACCAGTATGATGCTTATTTACAACAAGGGCCAGAAGGAGGATCCAGGGAACTATGGGCCTCTCAGCCTGTCCTCAGTCCTGGGAAAGGTCATGGAGAAAATCTTCCTGAGTGCCATCACATGGCATGTGCAGGGCAACCAGGGGATCAGGTGTGGCCAGCATGGGTTTATGAAAGGCAGGTCCTGCTTAACCAACCTGATCTCCCTCTTTGATGAGGTGACTCATTTAGTCCATGGGGAAAAGGCTGTGGGTCCTGCCTGGGTGAGCCTTAGTAAAGCCTTAGACACTACTTCCCACAGCATTCTCCTGAAGAAAGTGGCTGTGTGCTGTGTGAATGGGTTGTCTCTTCTTTGGGTAAAAAACTGGCTGGATGGCCAGACTCAGAGAGATGGTGAATGGAGTTAGATTCATCTGGAGCCCACTCACTAGTGGTGTTCCCCAGGGTTCAGTGTTAGAAGCATTGTTGTATAACATCTCTATTGATGATATGCATGAGAGGACCAAGTGAACCCTCAGTAAGTTCACAGACAACATCAAGTTGGGCAGGAGTGTTGAACTGCTGATGGGCAGGAAGGCTCTGCAGAGGGATCTGGAGAGGCTGGATCAATGGAGTGAGGCCACCTGTAGGAAGGTCAGCAGTATAAAATGCTGGGGTGGCAACAACCTGAGGCAGTGCTATATGAGGGGGAATGACTGGGATGAAAGCTGCCTGGTGGAAAAGGACCTGGGGTAGCTGGTCCACACAAGGCTGGATATGGTCTAGCAGTGTGCCCAGGTGACCAAGACAGACAGTGACTTCCTGACTTGCATCAGCAATAGTGTGGCCAGCAAGACTAGGGTAGTGATTGTCTCTCTGTACTGGGCATGGGTGAAGCCACACCTCAGATCCTGTGTCCAGTTTTGGGCCGCTCTCTATAAGAAAGACATTGAGGAGCTGGATTGCATCCAGGGACGTGTAACAGAGCCTGTGAAGGGTCTGGGGTAAAAGTCTGATGAAGAGCAGCTGAGAGAGCTGGGGCTGTCTAGCCTGGAGGCAAGGAGGCTCAAGGGGGACCTTATCACTCTCTACAACTGCCTGAAAGCAGGTTGTGGCCAGGTATGGGGTTGGTCTCCTCTCCCAGGCAGCCAGTGGTGGGACAAGAACAAACAGGTTCAGGTTGCAGAAGGATAGGTTTAGATTGGTTATTAGGAAAAATTTCTTCACCAAAAGGATTATCAGGCCTTGGAAAAGACTGCCCAGATAGATGATTGAATCACTATCTTTGGAGATATTTAAAGAATGTGTATATGCTGCACTTGGGGAGATGGTTTTAGTGATGGATTTGGCAATGTTAGGTTAATATTTGGACAAAATGATCTTAGACTTCTTTTCCAACCTGAATTATTCTATTATTCTATAATATGTCATTTGGAGCTTTTTACTAATTTTGTAATACATTATGCATATTGAATCACTGTGAAGGTAAAGAAAAAAAGTAAAAATACCTCAAATACCTGTGATGCTTCTGGATATTTCTGTGAAACAAACACAAACAAAAAACCCCTTTTTGTGAGTTCATTTTTGTCTGCATCTATAGAACTTTGCAGTGAAACCGCTCCCCAAAACCAAAAAACTCTCTTACTTACACAACCAGCCAAGGCCACTGTAGGAAGACATCAAAATTGACTCTCAGATATGTAAAAGCACCATGACTGTGTCTAGAAAGAAGCCCTACTGTGGGAAACGCAAAAATAGAAACTTCCAGAGATACTGAAGGGTTTGATTTGCAGCCTTGAAAGAAGCTTGGATTGATGCAAAAATAGAAGTACACAGACACTAAGCAGAAAAATTATAAACCGATGTTTCTATAGTTGCAAGAATATACCTTAAATAAATTAAAAAAACCTGTATTCAATAAGATGATTTAAGGTTTTGTTGTGTCGTAATGTAATTGTATAGGGTAAGCTAGGAGTTTAAGTGTTGTAATAGCATATATGTGTACGTGTGACAGTAGCTTATTGGATAAAAGTATATGCATTGCGGCAGAATTAAGTAAAGGTGATACGTTAGAAAAACAAAATAAACTTCATAGTAACTTTCCACTGGATTAGAATGTTATATATTGCCTTGTAAGGAAGCAACTCATGACTATGTTTGAGTTGAATTTTTATGGCTGAATTCTTGCTTCTCTAAATCTCACGGTCTTGAGGCTGATGTGAATCGAAGCAATAAATGGTCTTTAGCACGATCATAGTCCCATCCCTTCATTAAAGAGATGATAATACCCTACATCTTGCACTCGCTGTCACCTAGATTTTCTCCAGCAGGTGCTTGCTGCAAAAACCTGGTCTCCACAGTAACCAGGGTCAGCCTAGATATTTATCTCGTTTATGGGCCATTCTTTTGTATTCACCTTCTTTATATCCTTTTAGATATGGTTCTTGCTTTAATCCATTTAAAATCAACATAGATATTTTGTCTGGGATGTGCCACTTGTTCTGTTATTTCTCTTTCACTACACTCTGCTTTGCAGGCTTGAACTTCCTCTAGATCCCTTTCTTGCTCAAGTATTAAGCATGCATTCTAAAATTTAAAGTTCCAAAGCTCTACTCTGTCCTACATCATGTTACATCATGTTACATCATGTTACATCCTTACTTCCCCAAACCCCTTTTCAGAGAGTTATCAGCCTTGTTTTGAAGCCCACTAGTGAAATACTTGGATAAACTGATAACAAAGCACAGATATTGGATCCACTCTGTGGACCTTTTTCCAACTAGCTTTCCTATCTCCTTGTCTTCATCACTGCTATGATCAGTTTTAGAGGTATAAAGGTAATTCTGAAAATTAAATTGTGTATGTTTGATATATGTATAATCCAAATGTACAGAAGCGTAAAGAATCTAATGAGGAGGTATTAGGGAATAGAAAATAGCCCTAAAAACATAGTAAAAAATGTTGGCGAGCAGATTTTTTCAAAACATACAACACATTACTTAAATGTTTCATAACCTCTCAGAAATATCTATCTATATCTATCTCAATATGCATGCATAAAATATAGGTATAGCTTCCAAAATTAAAGTTCATTTTATTTATATCAATAATTTGATTTACATAATCTGTCAAAGCAACAGAACGACAACTGAAAAATAATTTCCCTTTCCACCACCTGGCTTGTCATTAACTGGTGTACATCATCAAACCAACATGGCTCTTAAGATGCACCAACACAATATATCATCAAAATTGTATTGCTTAGAAGATGTATACCTCAAATATAAGGTCAATTGCCAATAAAGAATATATTCAGATATTTATTTTTTTTTGTATGTTTCAGATAACTTAGGTTATTTAAATATGCAATTGTAATTGAGAATACTGCCAGGTCTCTAAAGAAAGCACAAATGTGCTTCAATATGTGACTGTTGATTTTCCAATGTATTCTTATTTTTTTTTAGTGATTATTCAATGCATTATTAGTATTTTTTTTCTTTCTTCATTTCAAAAGTATTTAGAGATATGTTGGTTAAATTGCATAATTTTCTTTCTCCTATGATTCAGAACTAAAGCTCTCAAATCATTTTCCCAGTTTAAATCTGTGTTCAAAAAACTGTTCATGAAGTTTTATACTGTATTACATTATTATTACAAGACATTACTTTTAGTAACAGTGATATCTGTCAAAGTGAATCTGTCACGAAATGCATTATTGATTAGGGTTTAGTAAATAATTTGCAACAATGGATTTATTAAAAAATAATTAGCCTATTGTCTGCATGTGGAATAGCTTCCAGCAGAGAAATAAACAAGCAAACAATAAGATCCTTGAATAAATTTAGGAACATTCAAATGATCTATTTTCAGGCTTTGCTTTTTATTTTGTTTAATTTGTATCATTCTCTTCAGCTTGCATGTTCATGAACCATTTGTTATGGACATCAAAAATACTAACTTACAGGTTGTTTATTTCTAAAGCGTCAGCTGTATCACTTTTTTTTCTTTTCTTTTCTTTTTTCCTTATATGAAGGCAGAAAGAATTTTCTAGGACCAGTAAAGCTTATGCAACTATTTGTCTAAAACCCTGGCTTTGCAAATATTCACTTGCATCTTTGAAATTTACTTTCCTCAAATGCTCTTGCCAGTAAAACTCAATACTTCAAACATTCCTGCAGAAAGATCACCAACGGGTTGCACGTATTGTCAGAGAAAATTCACTCAAAGGTTGGTTGAAAATGTATTTGCTCAGCTGTGTTAAAAGAACAACTCATTCAAGTTGTTCTCAAGGCATCCCCTAAGAAAATCTGATTGGAAAAGTGTGTTTATGTTTGACGACTGTTTATTTGATATTCTTGGTTTAACACAAAGTTTTATGAATATGCACTTCAAATTTACTTTTTGTTTAGAAAGAAACCATTTCATAAAACTCTGATGTTTTTTAAAATATCATTTGCTTAATAGCCCTAAGAACTATTTAGAGGCAGACAAAGAAATATCTGAAATTTTCTGAATCTCTTTTTTCTTGGTGGAAATGAAAAAATGTATAACCTTTCAAAATTTGTTCCCTATTCTCCTAATTGCCAGCCCATGCTTCTTAGGGATGATTTTATGTTGCTACACTGCACTTCTGCATGTTTCATTATTTGTGTATAAAAACTTGTCCACACTAAAACAATCATAAGATCACACTGGACTATAACATATGGAAAGAAAAACCCTTCATCCTGCATATTGATTAAATTACTTTAGGATGAGCATGAATGTGATGATGTTAGGGAGAAACCAGTAGCCTAGAAAATTTCACTGCTTTTTAACAAAGTGAAAACTTTAACTTATTTGTACCATAATTTTATTTTGTAAGTACCATATCCCATTTGACATTTAATTATGAGAGGAAAGGAAGAAACCTTAGGATACAGTCAAACTTGCATTCAAATTTCCAATTCATGTACTGTGCTGATTTTATTCTAAAATAGTGGAAAAACTTAAGTTTTTCCTTGGCACAAAACGATCTTTCTTTTATTGTTTCATTTTTCTAATATGTGAAACACTCTACATAAGATACAGAAAATGCAGAAAAGTAAATATGGATTGCTTTTATGCTCCCAGAGTTTAAAATTTATTTTGTCAAGAAAAAATATTTAGTGTAATTGAGACAAGAGAGTTTATGGATTACTTGCACATCTCCAAAGCAACATGACTTAAATATTTAGTTATATTGATGACTTTGAAAAGTACTTAGTCCTTTGATAAGAATATTTTACCATTTCTCATTTTTCTGAACAAGGCCAAACATATTATCAAGACAGGATATCAATTTATTTTATAAAGTTATACTTTAAAAACAGTAAAAAACCCTCAAAATAGCATTTCTTTTAACTTTTTAGGATAACTTCACAACACACAGATATTCTCCTGTGATAATGTGCATCTGCAGCTGATGTTATAAAAATTGTTAGAAAATCTTACTTTATTTCTGCCATAGCCTTAAGATATTCAAGTGTTGATTTTCTTGAATGTTAATAAGGAGAGACATGATGATGTTGCTATTTTTTCCTTCCTTATTATGGGAAAGTAGTTAGTATTGAAGCAATAAACTCACCTTTTTTATCTGAAGTCTGAAATATTCAGAGGATGTGCTAACAAAGACTGAATAGTGAAATATAATGACAGGAAAATTCTGAAGAATTCCATAAGCTGCAGAGACTTAAAGAGTTGGATAAATATTTATAAAGTACAAAGTTGAAAACTGCAGTCACTGGAATTCAACAGAAATTTCCTGTCACAGTTTTTCATGATAAGCCTTTATATATTCACAGTGCTTCTCACACCTGAGATCTAAACAATAAAAGATCTTTTCTTCCCTCTGCAAAGTTTTTTTTCTCACCACCTGAAAGCCAAAAATAGCAGTTAAAATATTACAGAATATCAGTTTTACCTTCAATATCCATCAATTCCTATAGATATAATCTTCTGTAATATGTTTCTAGCATTACATGGCAAAAATGTTTTCATTTACAATAAGACATACAGAAAACATTAGAAGGGACTCAAGTTATTTAAAATGAAAACCACGTTTGGATATAATTTTGAGAAGAAATTAAGTGATTCTGAAGGTAATATTGTAGAGCTGCATGCATGACACACAGTGTTTTCTAGGCCAACACTTAATCTATAGGAAAATAGACCATTATATTCCCAGAAATTCTGTCTGGAAATGTAATTGAGGCTGAGACCATTCCTTCTCATACTTACTACTATGAGGATTTTTGTATGTTTCAATGATAACTAGTTTTTGATTTCTCATAAAAATGTTCTGTGCAAAATACAAAAGTCCATAAGAAACCGGGAGTTTTTATTTTTTGCTACATTTACCCTGTAAAGTAAAGAGTAAAGATAAAGGGAGTAAAGGTAAAAGAATAAAAATACTCCTACCTCCAATCCAAGTTGATACCAGGAACAGATACATTTAACAAATGGTTAATATTCAAATACTACTTTATTCAAGTGGAAAACTGGAGTATGCCTAAGTGCAGGAAGTCAGCCAAAAGTACCAGGATAGCTGCACAGATAAAAGGTCAGTCTCAAAGACAAAAGGACATTGGTGGAAGGTAGAAGAGTTAAAAAAAAGAAATAATAGTTAACCTGGGAAGAATACAGAGACATTCAGAGTGTCCATTGATAAAGCTAGGAAAATCTAAATCTTAACTTGAATTGAGTAAGGGACGTCAAAGGGAAGTTGATATATAGAAGGTCTTCTAGAAATATAAAGGTGATAAGAGGAAGACTAGAGAAAATGTGGCCCTGATGACACAAGACATGGGCAAAGAAGAAGTCCTGAACTCATTCCTTGCCCCAAACTTTGCTTGAAAAATCTACCTTCAGAAATGCCAGGCCATGGAGGCCAAGAGGAAAGTGTGCATCCAGAAAAGTTTAACCCATGGTGGAAGAGGATCAGGATTGAGGACATTTTAGAAACTGGACATATATAAATCCATAGGTCCCAATAGCATACCCCCACATGCACTGAAGGATTTTTCAGCCCATAGGGCTATTGTCATTGTGAGGTCAATCCTGACTGGGAGAAATTCCTGGTCATTAGAAAAGAGCAAATGCCACTCCTACCTTCAAGAAAGGCAAGAGGAGATCTCATAGAACTTCAGGACAATCAACCTGACTTCTTTCCTGGGAAAGTGATGGAGCAGCTAATACCAGAAATCGTTTGCAGGCACAAGGATGAGAAAGTCATCAGGAGTAGTCAGCATGCTTTCACCAAGAGGAAGTCATGCTTGATGAACCAGACAATTGAACAATTGGCTTGATAGATGAGAGAAGATCAGTGATTGCTATCTACCTGAACCTCGTTAATGTGTTTGATACTTGTTCCCATAAAATCCTCATAGAGAATTTGGTGAGGACAAGAGATGGGACACTTAGAAAGTTAAAGGACTGGAGCATCCTGCATATGAGGAAAGGCTGTGAGATCTGGGACTCTAAAGAAAGAAAGCTCAGGGAATCTCAACAGTATGTACAAATATATGACATTTGGAGTGTATAATGCACATGAAGCCAGAATCTTTTTGTGTTGCCCTGTGATGGGACAAAAGACACTGTACACAAACTAGAACACAGTAAGTGCCAGGAAACACTTTTTCACTGTGGGGCTGACAGAGCTGGGTACAGACTACCCACAGATTTCAGGAAATCTCCCTCCTTGGAGATATTCAAAAGCTGTCAGAACGTGGTTTGGTGTAAAAGGCCTCCTGGTGACCCTGCTTGAGGTACAGGGTTGTACCAGATGACCTCCAGAAGTCTCTTCCAACCTCAGCTCTCCGATGATTCCCTGACACCTCAGAATATCCAGACACTATGCAGTGCACCCCTGTAGTACATGTCTGTTCATAACTTTTCAGAATACATTGCTACTAAAGCATATTGATGGTCTGTAACAAAATGAGTATGTCCTTGGTGCTGCTGAAGAGAGCCCATGCCTTGGTAAGTTCAGATCTACAAGAGAGTAAAGAATTAGAGAGGCAAGACCCCTGAAAGAGATCCAATGGTTCTGACAGTTATTAAACTGTTTATTGCTTAAGTATTTCTATTCATTCTGGCTTAGTATTTTGAATTTTATATGAGAGGAATTTATATTATACGATTTCAACATGATATATAATACTAACTACTATGTGTAATAGCAATCGACATAGTGTAGCAAAGAAGACGTGAAGACAAAGATGTCTTTCAGAAATCTTCATGATCTCTTGATAATATTAGGGCCATTACAGCCTCTGGCAAAGTTTAGCACAGCCTCAAGGATGTTCTAAAATCTGCTGGTTTGTAAATAACTCCTGGGGCCATTATGCTAAGAACAGCCAAGCCATGCCCTTGGCACTTGACATGCAGGAAGAACAGAAGATGATAAGGGTAAGATAAAACCAAAGATCAAACAGACAACAGAAGCATCAAACAAGAAATTCTTAATCTGTATCAGAAGAAGGAATGCTGAAAGAAAGTTAGCAAATCTGTCAGAGAATTAGTAGAAAGAAAAATGCCATTAAGGAAGAACACAATATCAATGAGAAGCTAATTTTTTTTTGTTGGTTTGTTGTTGTTTCATTTTGGATTTTTTGTTTGCTTTCTTTTAGTCTTTGCCATATGCTGTGATTAAGGAGTTGATTATCTGGACTTTCTTTCTAATAATAAAGAATATCAAAGAATTAAAATAAAAAGCTTTGATATAAATTCATAAATGCATTATAAAACCTTGTTAACAATTTTTTTTTCATTTTGCCTCTGCACAAGCTGAGGGGAGGGGTTGTTCCACTGTTAAAAATTTTCAATTTCTTGTTAAAATCAATTAATATCCCAAAAGAGTAAAGTAAGTGCTGTAACTGTATTTAAAAATGTTGTTAAGCATGATCCAGGCAGCCAGAGATATAAAACACTACTTATACACTTCTCGAAATTATTTGAAATTATCTTTGATAAAAATTAAATTATTGGGAAATGTGGAAAGTAATTGTATTGATATATGTGTTCTTTTCTGCACAAGGGGAAAGTCATGCTTCAATAATCTATTGCCATTCTTTGAACATAAACTGTGTTTTTTTAGGATTAACTTTAATAATGTTACTTTGTTGCTTAGAATTTGCAAAGTCTGACAAGAGTCTTTTCATAAACAGAAAAATAAAATAAAATAAAAATTAAGAGCTCTGAAGGAAACTGGAAGACAAGTAGGGCACGTACTGTTTTTGCAGGTACCTCTGCAGTTAGACATTTCACACACAATACAGTAAACTAAGGCTGCAGGAAGAATTAGCAGGCACAATTTACATGTCCTGTGAAAATCTCCCAACTACTAAAACAAGAAAGGATTTTCCATTAATCTATGTTTAGTGAACAGTCTTGTGTTTTACACTAACCTGAACTTTCACAGGAAGGTTCTGAGGAGGTTGAATTCAGAAAATGCTATTCTACTTGAAAGAAGATTCTTCTTTGTCTCAAACTTCAGACAATGATGTGGAACTGGATTGTTTGGAAAATAATGAACTTCAAATATGTGGACAGCTGATGGGAAAGTAATGCAGATATCCCAAAACACCTTGCATAAAATTGACTATTGTTACTGACATTTCATCTTATGAAAATTCAGTATTCTTCTCATACATTTAGACCTCAAATATCTGTTGAAAACGATATACTGAATTTGATGATTTTTTCAAGCAGACAAAAATGTTACATTTGTCTAAAAGTGTCTTTTCCAGAACAACTTGTGAGATTGTAGTAAAGCCCATGTGCTTCCTGACAGAAAAATGTGTATTTATTCTCTTGCCACAATAAATTGAATAGAAGCTTAGATATTATTTTTATTTCTGTTGCTGGTTCAGTCATAATTTTCCTCTTATTTTAATATCACTATTATATTTTTAAATTTTATTTTTATTATTAATACAATTATTAATCATTATTTTTTAAAATATTTTATTAGATTATTTTTAATGATAATTTTCTTCTTTTTTTGCCATTGGCTCACTGTACAGTGAAGCCACAGATTTAAAGGTGCTTTGTAGTCTGTCTCTGGCCCCAGCAGCTCTTTTCATAAAAGAAGGTGGTACATGTCTTTATCCACCAGAATTAAACTAAGCACATTTAACATGTATTACTTAACGTTATTATTTTGGTGTTCTTTAAAGTTTTGACCCACTACGCTGAAGTTATCGCAGAAAAATAAAAAAGGTTTAAGCAGAAAACAGGGAACATAATTAGCATTATTAGTATAATTAGCATTCACTGTTGCTAATACTACATTAGTTGTTCATACTACCTGTGATTTGTTCATACTACCATACTACCAAGAACAAATATGTTTAAGGGAAAGAGTCATCATCAATGTGCCTCTTTGTGACTTTTTCTAATTTATATTTACCTAATATCTCTTAGGGATATTCACTTTTACAATAGAGTCTAATTTCCACGGACCAGATAAATCACTTTTGACAAATTTGTGGTATTTATCATATTATCACATTTTCATTATTATTGTCATGTAACCCAGGAAGGCACTGCTAAATAATATCAGTTCTTTCAAAGAACTCGAATATTTTACTTTTTAACAGAAGTATAATGTCTTTGGCTTTCTTTTAATCAGGATGCTGATTTTAGAACTCATCTTGAAAGTTTTTCAAGTAACACCAAACGCCCCTTTTTTTCTACCCATTTCTACACATTAACTAAGTCTTTTGGGAACTAACGGCTAACTTTTCCAAGGATTAGTAATTGTCACATTGATCTTCTCATTTTGGCAACCAGTTCACCTTATCTAATGCAAATATTGATCTAATACTATCACTCCATAGCAAATTTAAAGTTTTAGGGCAAAATCTTCTTTACTTCTGACTGGGTCATTTATTTTTTTAAAAAGTATCTACAAAAGATACAGCACACACAGGAGCTGAAAGGAAAGGAGAGAACTGAAAACTTTTAATGGGAATCCAAACCTTCTACTGAGAGGTTGGACAGGTCATCTCCCTTAACAAGAGAGATAGGAAGTATTCATTTCTTTTAAACTGACATTGTCAAGGACAAAATGTGAAATAGCTTTATTAAAAGAAAGAACTTGAACTCCCACAAAGGGAGTCATTAAAAACAAGTCTGTGATACAATGATAGTAGTTAAATACAGTGCAATTGGCATTACAATTCCTAGCAGAAGTCTACTGGATATAGTCAAATATATGATGTCATTTCCTTAAATTAAATTACAAGGCTCTTGTGTTAATTATTAAGTTTGTAGGACCTTACCCCACTGTGCTGGGCTGCTCTAATGGCATTTACAAGAAAGATCTCCAAAAATATGAGAGGCTTTAGATCTTATACATTAAATAACAGACATTTTTAATATATGCAAAGGTTAAAAAAATGCTCAGTATTTCTGTAATTATTCACAGCCTAAAAAATTGTGAGATATTTCTTATCTATTTTACAGGTTTTTAGTGGGATCCCTTTAAAAGAGAATCAGAGAAGATCTACGAATACTGTCCATTTGTCCAAAAATATCAACCATTTCACAAAATTGGTATATAAAAATTCCTATATAAACATGTAAAGACTCTGATGCAAATAGGGAGATAATTCAATTATATAACTTTAGAAGATAATGGAGTTCTACATCCTGGCATCATCAGGTCCAAGTCTATTTTAGTTTCACGGGTATATTAGAAAAGACAGCAATCAGATTAAGGACTGACTATTAATATTCCTTCCAGGTAATAATCAGGTGAATTTGTATTTCATATTATATAAAATTTCTTTGAAACAATTCCTTGTTGTGTTTCTTTCAAATGTTTGTCTTGAATCTTGGGTATTATTGTTATCCAACACAGCCTTCTTTAGGAAAGAATTGTTCCTCTGGGCACTTCAATATATTCTATCTATGTGGTGTCACTCAAATGTCACTCAGAGATTACAAAAACTGACAAACATATGTGAACTCACAGACCACAAAGATCTGCAATTTTTATCTCATCATTTGTTTTTATGCCATCTACATGGGTTTCCCTCTGACTTTTGGGAAAAATATTTTTTCAGCCATCATGAGGAGACAATGGAACGAATATATTGAAGCAGAGAGAACAGACTGGAATGCATAGCAGGAATTCAGATAAACAGTAAACTATCCAAGAAGAAAAGTCCAAGTGTTTGTTTTTTTTAACACATACAAAAGCTGATGGGCTACTTTGAAGACCAAATTTAAGCTAAAAAGTCATTGATTGCCATTGCAACTGAAAATTCTAAAATCATCATCTTCCATAAAATTTACCTATTATTTTAGTGTTCTCTGAGTTTTTTTCCTATCCATGAAGATGAGACTTTATCTGAATTTCCTGGGAAATTATCCTAAAATAATGATGATATCAGGGGAAAATACTTTTATATTTATCTCATAGTTTTTTTTTCCTTTCTTAGTAGCAGCTGATACTGTGGAAATTGTTCAGAGCAAGGAGTCAGGTAGCAGCAGATTTCCAGGTTGAAAAGCCTTGTGTTCATGTTGAAGTGAGCTTCAGATGATCTGAAATAGAAAACTTATAGAATACCTCCAAAGCCATAGCAAAACATTTTAATGCATTCCTATTGCAAACGTACAAGCTGTATATTTATTTCATTTTTGGCGGTCAGTGTACTGAAAGCTGACCATGTGCCTACTATTACTTGCAACTCTGGTGTCTCCATCCACTAAAGAGGATAGTAAAACTAAAATGAGTCAGGGAGGCAGGGAATGATCAAAGATAGAAGTACTTCAGTAGAAGGGGATATTAGATTAGGAATCTTTAGCTTAGACAAAAAAGACCCAAAGGGATATGTTTTTGATGTATAAAATAATAAAATTCATGAATAAGGAGGTTAGGGAGAAATTAGACACTATTTTTGTAAAACAAGAACAAGGGGCACTAAATGAAATTATCATCCAGAAAATTTTCAGCAAACAAAGGGAAGTGCTTTTTCACACACTGCATAATTAAATTGTAGAACTCATTGCCACAGGATGCTGTGGAGGCCAAAGATATAAATGGATTCCAAAAGGGATTAGAAATATGAAAGGAGATCCATCAAAACCAACAACAAAAAAACCCTAACCAACCAACTACTGAACAATAAAAAGAGATGGTACTCAGAAAATACCTCTACATTGCAGTGCCAGAAACTGTAATTCTGTATTTGTCCTGTCCATATACTCTGCTTTTCCCAGGCCACTGCTTTTGACATTTGTCAAGAAAAAGTGGGACATATAATCTGTTCATACTGAATGGATAGGCTTTTCTGGACATGCCTGCCTGGAAACACTTGAATGGATGAGGCAGCAGATATCTCTGATTTAAAACATGTTTTCTTAAACCACCAGAGGTCCCCACCATAAAATCTATCTGGTCTCTGTCAGATGAAAAATTCTGGCATATAGTATGGCTGATATGCTACAGCTATAATACCACAAACCAAGCAGATATGATCCTACCTGACTTTTGGACCAGATTTTGCTACCAAAACTCTCTTTACTTAAGGCTGTTATGGCCAAGATGTTAATATGACTGAACAACAAAAATCTTATTTATTATGTCAGAATGATCAGGAGCCTCTGAGGAAAATCAAAATTTTCTCTAAACACAGAAATTTTCTGCATGTTTTTTCAACGAGAAAGAAGTGAAGAATGTAAACAAACATTTAACCACTACATCAGTTCTTTGAAGTACTCCTATTTGAACCAAAACTCATTGTAGTGCTTTGGAGTCTTTCAGCCTCCTTTGACAGATTTTGAATCAAACCAGCAGCAATGATAAGCATTGCTACAAATTAAACAGCCACTTCAGGATCAGTTAGAGCTATCTTTGTCATGTGACAAAAATAGATTTCTTTACAGATTAATTTTCAGTACCTCCAAAGTTCCTCTCTGAACTCATTTATGTTTTAAGATTCTCCAAAAAAAAATCTAGAAAAAAGGCTATTTATTTATTTATTTTTTTTCAGTAAGACAGAAATAAGACTATATTTGTTCCTAAAAACCCCAAAACAACTCTTCTGCACTTTGTATTTTCCAAGATCTTGACTTGAACAAATTGATAATATTAACAAAATCTAAAATTGTGCAGTTTTTCAGTAATTTCTTAAAATGGACTTGGGATTTTTTTCATCCTGAACTGTAGTTCTCACAGGCTTGAGTGGACATATATGGACCTCTCTCACATGATTGTTTTTTCACATCTAGTCCTTACTCCAAATATTATATATAACTCCTGAATTTATAGAAGTAATTACATAACTCTCCTGAGAAAGCCTGGCAGGGGGGCAAGACCATTAAATAAATTAATCACAGGACTAGTAGTTGGAAACAAAGATACCAATTTAGCACTTATCCATTCACTGACACAAAATTCTTCTGGTTTCAAGGCAGATGACTTTTAAATCAATGAGTTTCCTAGCAATCTCATCTTCAAAATCGTCTTGTTCAGCCTCTGTCCCTGGACTCTCAAACCGCAGATTTTACAAGCAACCAGAGAAGGCAATCACAATTTTGGTTGTATGAACATCAGCTAAAAGTCATAGATGAGAGGCTACATACTGGTTAATTTAATCTACCTAAATGGAAGGTGGAATATTGTATAGTTATAACAGATGAGAAGTATCTGAAATGTTCAATTTCATCTTGTGAGGTTATTAAAGGTACCAGTAAAAGGAAAAAATATCTGAAATTATTTAGAATTATGGCAATACGTTCTGGTTGATTTTATGTGAACTTACCCTACTGATTAAGTACCATTGCACAGATTTAGCAATTGAAAACAAAACCATGAAGACTACCCTTGAAGAATGTAGACCATATCTATCTCTCAGCTGATACCCTTGTGTATATTCATTACACATTTGCTCCCTTCCTCATAACACATTCTTATCACTGTAAAGTAAGAGTCTGTTTGAAATACCATTAGTAGATTCATGAGTTAGAGTTGGACTTTGACAAAGACAACCTTTGTAATCTGTACCTTAGAATTCCTCCACACTATTCCTGAGGAAACCTCAGTACAAGTAAGCTATGTAGAACAAATTTGCAGAAGATTCTACAACATGAGACAGCTGGGAAAATGCGAATGTATGTCTGCTCATCTAAATATTACATTCTCTGAACTAAGGCTAAAAATCAGGAAACTTCTTGAACATTGCCAAACAACACATAAGGATATTAAATAAATATTCTAAACTGTGTCTGTATTTTTAAGGATAGAAATTGATGCTATGGCTGAATATTGTTTTGGAGGATTAAATGTGTGTGTATACACACAAATGCAGTCTCACAAATAGTTATGATATCCCACAGAATTTTAAAGAAAGGCATTACGGAGCCTTTACAGAGGAGACAGATTTCCTATGGAGGCAACAATTCTTGCAGGTGGAGAAATCTGCTACTGTATTTTGCAGTCACCAAAAGTAGGCTTAGAGACTATTTCAAAAGCTCTTCTTACTGTTGGATTTGTTTCCTGCTTTTCCACAGCTATCAGAAATTCTTCTGTATAACCCTCTTTTTGACCTTAAACTCTTGGTGATCTTTGGCTGCCTGAATAAATTTATACACAGTCAAATCAAAGAGCTTCCCCTTTTTTAATGAGGGCATCAGCCTCCTGGTGCAAATTAGATGGGGGTCATAATGTTTTTTTCCCCCAAGCTCTACATAGTGCAGGCAGAAACAATTGAAATATTATTTTTTCAATTATATCCTTGGATGCAGTCACTTTTACAGAAAATAAAGATTTTTTTTTTCTGTGAGGCATATGGTGTTGGAGGGAAACTCATGGGAGAGGCAGAGGTAGTTGAAAGTATCTTTACTGACAAATTCCGATATATCATAGGAAATTCTTAAGTCACTTTGTAATCTTCTCTTATATAGCTTTGAGTTTGTGTTTGTGCTTTTTTTTTGCATTTGTCCAAATGTTTTTGCAACACCTTTATTGCTTAGTCTTACCAGATGCATTGCTGAATGTAAGATATTTTAGCAGGCAAAGAGTGATTTTATATTCCTATGTAGGACTTAAATTTATATTGCTTGTGATCTTGGCCTTTAAAATATGCACTGTAAAGAAAAAGAAGAGTTAGGCTGCAGTCCATTTTTTTCCAGATGCTTAGGCCCCTTCTGGTTGGTTTTGTCACAAGATTCTTAATTTTCTGAGTTATACTAATAAAACCTACCTATAATTTTGGATGTAGACAGTAAACATAATGAATTAAAATCCATACCACTTGAGGAGAAACATAAAGAAATAAGGAAAAAGAAATGAGAGATAATTAAAAAAAAAAAAAAAGGAAATATTGTTGATGCCTTTTCCTGGTCTTAAAAAATTGAAAACCAGACTCGGTTAAGGAATAAAGGGTTTTTACCTCAGTATTTCATAAGAATCTTAATGGTGCACCATTTTGTCAAGGTGGAATATGCTGGGATGCACACACAAGATAGATCGTGTATGCAATTTATAGACCTTATAAATTAGCATNGTGAGGCATATGGTGTTGGAGGGAAACTCATGGGAGAGGCAGAGGTAGTTGAAAGTATCTTTACTGACAAATTCCGATATATCATAGGAAATTCTTAAGTCACTTTGTAATCTTCTCTTATATAGCTTTGAGTTTGTGTTTGTGCTTTTTTTTTGCATTTGTCCAAATGTTTTTGCAACACCTTTATTGCTTAGTCTTACCAGATGCATTGCTGAATGTAAGATATTTTAGCAGGCAAAGAGTGATTTTATATTCCTATGTAGGACTTAAATTTATATTGCTTGTGATCTTGGCCTTTAAAATATGCACTGTAAAGAAAAAGAAGAGTTAGGCTGCAGTCCATTTTTTTCCAGATGCTTAGGCCCCTTCTGGTTGGTTTTGTCACAAGATTCTTAATTTTCTGAGTTATACTAATAAAACCTACCTATAATTTTGGATGTAGACAGTAAACATAATGAATTAAAATCCATACCACTTGAGGAGAAACATAAAGAAATAAGGAAAAAGAAATGAGAGATAATTAAAAAAAAAAAAAAAGGAAATATTGTTGATGCCTTTTCCTGGTCTTAAAAAATTGAAAACCAGACTCGGTTAAGGAATAAAGGGTTTTTACCTCAGTATTTCATAAGAATCTTAATGGTGCACCATTTTGTCAAGGTGGAATATGCTGGGATGCACACACAAGATAGATCGTGTATGCAATTTATAGACCTTATAAATTAGCATATCTGACAAAGATGCCCAATGAGAGGCTTGAATGAATAGCATCATATTCCCCCATCCAGAGGAATTCCCCCCTGTATGGGCCAAATCTCTAGTTTACAGTATAGGTTCTAGAGGGTGCCTTGGTTTCTCAAGATACTGTGGAGCTTTTCCAACTGCAAGGCCTTCAGAAAGTTTGGTCTTCTGGATTAACAGAATTCCAGGACTGTGCTAAATTATCACACTTAAGGAATTACAAGTATGCATGCTAAGAGCACTGGGGATACGTAAAAAGTATGTAAAAGGTATATAAAAGGCATATGAAAGATATATAAAAGAAAAAGCAAAAAATNTTTTATATTCCTATGTAGGACTTAAATTTATATTGCTTGTGATCTTGGCCTTTAAAATATGCACTGTAAAGAAAAAGAAGAGTTAGGCTGCAGTCCATTTTTTTCCAGATGCTTAGGCCCCTTCTGGTTGGTTTTGTCACAAGATTCTTAATTTTCTGAGTTATACTAATAAAACCTACCTATAATTTTGGATGTAGACAGTAAACATAATGAATTAAAATCCATACCACTTGAGGAGAAACATAAAGAAATAAGGAAAAAGAAATGAGAGATAATTAAAAAAAAAAAAAAAGGAAATATTGTTGATGCCTTTTCCTGGTCTTAAAAAATTGAAAACCAGACTCGGTTAAGGAATAAAGGGTTTTTACCTCAGTATTTCATAAGAATCTTAATGGTGCACCATTTTGTCAAGGTGGAATATGCTGGGATGCACACACAAGATAGATCGTGTATGCAATTTATAGACCTTATAAATTAGCATATCTGACAAAGATGCCCAATGAGAGGCTTGAATGAATAGCATCATATTCCCCCATCCAGAGGAATTCCCCCCTGTATGGGCCAAATCTCTAGTTTACAGTATAGGTTCTAGAGGGTGCCTTGGTTTCTCAAGATACTGTGGAGCTTTTCCAACTGCAAGGCCTTCAGAAAGTTTGGTCTTCTGGATTAACAGAATTCCAGGACTGTGCTAAATTATCACACTTAAGGAATTACAAGTATGCATGCTAAGAGCACTGGGGATACGTAAAAAGTATGTAAAAGGTATATAAAAGGCATATGAAAGATATATAAAAGAAAAAGCAAAAAATCATCTTGGCATCATTGTGACTGAAAAAGTAAAAGTCCTTTAAACCATAAAGTCTAGAGATTAACTTTTTGTCTTGTTCTACCTCATAAGTAAGGCTGCTAATCTTCCCTTCCCAACTATTCCACACTGGATTTAAAGTTAAGATACATTATTCCTTTAGATGTTTGGAGAATCATGTAAAATACTTATGTAGAGTTTTCCCTTGGATCTTGCATGACTTATATTACAACAAAATCCAGACCTAATCTGAGGTAGTGATTATATTCACTATTAAGCAATCTGTAGACTTGGCTAGATTGAATCACTTATGTCACCAACATACATGACCTGAGAAATAGTAATCAGTTTTTAGGCAGATTGTTCACTTTGCTTTTATGTGACATAGTATATTTAATTTGCAGTTGAAGACACACTTAGAAAATACATTAGTGAGAGCAACTTCTTGATGACTTTCTTCACTGTAATATCACTGATAAAACTCTGTGTTGACTTGAACTCTTCCATGTGCCTGCTTTGAAAGTCTTCTTGAGAAACAGTTGGAAAACAAGCTCTCTAAACTCAAGAACCATAATGGTCTATAAGCCTGAAGTGACTGTGGGTAAGCTCCTAGCTATAAAAATGTTGAATGCTAGCTGGTTTTCATAAGCAAAGTGAAGTGAAGTCACAGTTATAAAGCAAACCTGAACACAGAAATACCCGTAAAAGTCAGTGGGACGTTTGGAACTATACAACACAAACCTCGCAATTACCGTGAAATGCATTCTCACTGCAGCTAGATTTTGTGTCTCTGAACTTGGCTAGAATATGATACCAGCACAAAATTTTCTTCAACAGGGACCAAAACCATGTGATGCTAATTAAACGTAATCAAGCTATTATCTTTTTGTTATTTCCACAGTAATAAGCTATGGAAAGACCCAGTTATATAAATTATGCAGTAGACATGCTGGATAGGATACTTCTGCTTGCTCTGATTCAGTGGCCTCTCTGAAAGGCAAATGGCAGAACAGTGTGATGAATACTTTTCTTTCCCTATTTAGGATCATGATTTCAAGTATCACTGCAATTTAATTTTTATGTTCCTAATGTCTACTTAATTTTTCTCTTTCCTTTGAAGAAGCAAGAAATTGTATTTGACATATAAGGAATTAGAATATCTGAATACAGCACTATTTTAATTTCTGTGCCATTAAAATCTATCTTAATCTGCTAGCAGATGAAATTATGTGAAGCTACTGGAGGCATTATTGGGAGAGAAAATGAAATTAAGTGTACAAAAGGCAGTTATTCAGAAAGAATATAGTTTTACTAGGATGCAAGTAGGTATTGAGATAGAGTGATAGAGGAATAAAAAGCCACTGTATGAGCCTAATCTTAAATATCCCATACACTCAATTGCAAAGGCTTCCAAATGTTTGAGTAAACATAAAAATATATACAAGGTTCACAAGATCTTCCTGAGGATATGGAAAAGAGTGAAAAACTTGGGTTGTCCTAAATATCCATTAAATAGTCATATGAAACAAGTACAACTGGCCCTGAACAATTAAGCAAAACTATTTTGTTATATAACCAAATATAAATACAGATTGTAATGAGTCCTTTAAGGAAATGTGCTTACATTGCCTTTAAAAAAAAAGTGCTTATATTGCCACAGAAAAATGTTAGAGAACACGTAGGAGTACAAAATCCCATGGAGAAATTATAGGGTGTTTAATATAACACTACTTAACTGATATGAAAAGAAGCATGGGAAAAATGTAAAATATGTAAATGGTGAAGATTGAGACAAGGATTTTTAATTACAATTTGAATAAACAAAATTAATTGAAAGAAGGCTGAAAAAAGTAATACTTTTTATTTGATCATCTATATTATTCCATCATCATAATGTTCAATTTTAAGGGCTACTTTTCCTAAAAAGGAAGTGTAAATGGAGCACAATTATCATCATTAGGTGAAACGTAAAGCAGCAGAGCCTCAAGTGGGAGAGATGGACATGTCTCTTTTAGATAAACACTTTATTTAAAAATTCAATATTACATTTTGGAGTACATTTTTCATTGCTTAATAAGTAGTTCTTGTAGAGAGAACCTTTGCCATGAATTGGAGAAAGAAAAGGACTTTCTCTCCCACAGCTCATGTAACTCCTGCATTTTCCCAACTTTCCTCAGAATTTCCCCATAAAATGCCATAAAGAATATTAGTTCTCTGCATTGTTCACTTGACAAATCATTTTACACAACTTGTCTTTATACTCACTCTTGTTTTGTTGTTTGAAGAAAGGCATAGAACCTTCTAGGCAATATATTTAATTTTTAAATTTAAGTTTCCTGATTTAAAAAAAAAATGTTTTAATGAGGGTTTGAACTCTTTTATAAACTTAATGTGGATATTCTGCAAATTTTTCATTCCATCCAAGCCTTTTGCCCAAACCATCACACGATAAGGAAAATTCCATCATACAAACTGCAGTTAAATGATTGAGTATAAATAACAAGTAAAAAGGTTGGTAGAGTTTCTTTAATTTGAATTGCTAAACATCCACTTTGTTTCCCTATTTATCAAGTTTAACAAATATTTCTAGCCATAATTGCTTCATGCCTGCTTTTATGATGGCTCAAGCAAGAAATCCAGGAAATAAATTTCAGGAGCACCAGTAACTGCTTTCAGTTTTTTGGCTTTCAGCACATGCTCCATCAGGCAAATAAGACAGATGATTTACTGAGTACCACTATCCTTGCATTTCCTATATTAGGGTCCTCTCTCACAGGTCAGAAGCTCTTCACAGTATTTCATAAAGACAGGGTTAAGTATGCATTTGCCTCCCTGTATCCTCCATCTGCTTTAAAAATTATTGATGATTATGTTAAATTATTTAAAGTACTAAATTAAGATTCACCTGTTTAGATCCATGTTCTACTCAACAATAGATATCCTTTAAGAAACTGTGAAGTTATGCCAGGGATCCTGAAGGTAAGGATAATTATAAACAATGTCTCCATGTTTTGACAGACCAAGTATATTTCCAATCCCATAAATGAGATCTCAAGTCAGAAACCATTGTTACATATATTGTGCTTTATTTATTTATTTTTTTTAATAAAGAAAGAAAAATAATTTCTAGTCCAAGCCATAGACTTTCAAATAACTATTTTTTTA